>PVJO010006731.1:0-86906 GCA_004026905.1 Hystrix cristata
AGATGAAGGCCCCATGAGTATTTCACTTTCGAATGCTCCCTACACGTCGAGTAGCTATCTATCATCTCCTTTTCCCCTTTTTCACCACTTTTAAATAAATTGTCCTCTAAATAAATTGTCTTCTCTTAATTTAAACTCGATTTATTTAATTCTTTACTGTAGCTAGGTTTAGGATTGCTGGGAAATATATTTTCTAGCAGGACAGCAGCTCACAGTCCACCTCTGGAGGTAACAATCACACAAAACCGAAAATAGCCGGTTTTGTGTCCACCAGTAAGGGAGTGAATAAACTGTGATACGATAAGAGTATTACTCAGAAATTAAAGGGAAGGGACTGTTGTGCACAGTGGATGAATCTCAGACATGTTAATGAGTGAAAAATTCAGGCACAAAGGAGTACATTTTCATGTGTTAGTCATGGAAGCTTGCTGGTCAGTCTTCAAGAAAGACGTTAATGAGCAGTGGTGAGGAGTGTTATATTGGTCACCTTTCCCATTGCTGGGACAAAATACCTGACACCCACAGCTTGAAGGATGTGGTGGACCTAATGTGGTCAACTTGAGCCAGAACGCCCAGCCGGACTGAGTTGGTGTGATGTTGGGTGTACGAGACCCACCTGAGGGTTGTTGCTGATGCAGCATAAGACAGAGTGGGAGTCCTAGTCAGTTGGCGGGCTGTTTCCCAGGAGAAGCTCTGCTGCGGCTGGTTCTTCCGGAGGGGGCTCGGCTGTCTTTGTCAAGGAAGGAGCTAGGGGGCTTGCTGTCTTTGAGGATGGCTGCTGTTGCTTTGGAAGAGCTCTGGTTGTCATCTCTGCTGCGAGCAGCGTATCCTGGTTCCAGTAAAGATCTCTTCAGCCATCATGTGCAGACACAGACGTACATGGGACAGTGCTGTGGGCTCCCAGCCCTCAGTTGGATCTTTTGGGTCTCCAGTGCCTAGATGGACATTCAGCACCTTCTGCATTTGGCTTCTGGGTGAATATTGTAATCTATAAATGTCCCCTTTTAAATCTGCTCTCCTACAACCATTGGTTCTGAAAACCTAACTAAGACAAAGGAGGAGAGGTTTATTTTGGCTCATAATTTCAAAACCTGCTGTATTTATGGTGGTCAGAGACCGGAGGAAGAGCCGGGGTGAGAGATATACTCCCAAAGCATTGCCTCAAGTGACCAGCCTGCTCCACCAGCTGTACATCCAGCTATAGACATTAGTGGCTTAATCCACTTGTTATGTCCAGGGGTGGACAGCTCACCACACCGTGTCATACCATGTTATTGCTCTGTTGAAAATGTAACTCCCAGTGGTTTTAAACCCCTCAACAGTAAAGAACTAAAAAAAAAAAACAAAAAAAACAAAGCTTAGTATAGCAAAGGACAGTTTATTTGGGGACGAAGATAGAAGAGAAAGAAGACAGTTACCATGAGGTGGTGGAGGTTTTCAGAGATGAAAGCCCCTGAGTGCTTATCCCTGGCTCTTTCTATTGGGGACTAGTGTCTTTCCCATGCCCCAGGTGGGTGTTTGTGGGATACCCGATCTGTTGTCTGTGACTGTCTTTGATCCTAATCTAGGCCTTCTGGCCATTTGGCTTCTTTCTGTTTCTTTGTAACGAATAAGTGAAGGGGGAGGGCTTAAAAGGAAGGCAGCTTACTTAATGATTAAGTAGAAGGGACATGTATCTGGTATAATATTATAGAACATACATATGTGTATATGTATCGGCGTGTGTGTGTGTGTCTGTGGGTGTGTGTCTCATATATTAAGCAAGAGTCTTTAGGTGGCTGTCTCTTAGTGTCCCCTGCATTCTGTCAGGTAGGTGTGGGGGCTGTTTCTTGCTAACTGTATTGCCTGCTGCCTCTCCCCAGTCTAGCTAGCCTTTCCTTTCTTTGTCTTTCTAATTACCCTGTTGTAGAGTCTACCTGTGAAGACAGAAGCTGCTTTCAGTAGTAGAGGAAGAAAATACTTTTAGTAAGTTTTCTTACTGATTCTTAATAAAGATCAGTGAGGCCCTTATCCTACCTTTCTCTACCTGTGGGGACCCCTGTCCCTACACACTGATGAATGTAGTACCCCATGATCCAATCACCTTTCCAGGAGTCACTTAATCCAGTCAAGCTGACAATTAAGATTAACTGGCACAAGTGTGATTTGCTGACAGCCTCCAGCTGTGGTGCCATTGGGACGACACTGGAACTGTACTCTTCTCTGAGCATGGGCTTTATGAAAATTAAAAGCTTTCGTGCATCAAAAGAGACACTATCTACAGAGTAAAAAGGAAACCCATAGGAGGGGAGGAAATCTTTGCAAATTGTATATCTGATAAAGGAATAATACCCAGAATATAGAGAGAACTCCTAAGAAACAATTCAAAAATGGAGAAAGGACTTGAATAGACATTTCTCCAAAGAAGATATACAAATGGCCAATAAATACATGAAGAGATTCTCAACATCACTATTATGGAAATGCAAATCAAAACCATGGTGTGAGATACAACCTCACTCCCAGTGTTATTGGACGGGTTCCGATATTGCTGGGTTCTTTCCCTCCTCAAGCAAAGAATTGAATGAGGGGGACAAAAAGTAGTTCTAAAGTTTTATTTAAAGTATAGAGAAAAGAAAAGGAAAGTTGAGCATAACAATAGATACAGCAAAATGTGTACCGGGCCTGTAAGGCACAGTAGGGGTTACCACGAGACAGGCATGGTACCAGAGGTGCTGGGGACGCAGCCATCATCTTCCATGGGAGAGAAAAAGGAGAGCTCCTCCCCGGCAGTGCGGTAGAGAACAAAAGGGCCTTGTTTCAGGTGTTGCTAATGTTTATGGAATTGAGTTCCCATGGAATCTCATGAGAACGTCTTACAGTCCACGTGAGGGTTGGCGTTTTAAAATCACGCCTCAGGCTGGCATTCCGTCCAGGCCACTCCCCCAGGTCACGTTCCCTTGCCAGCCAGCCTTAGCCACGCCCTAATCCTATTTCACCAGTAGGGTGGCTACCATTTTTTTAAAAACCAGGAAGAAACATGCTGGCCAGGTAGAGAAATACAAACCTTTGTGCACTGTTTGTAGGAATTACCATATTGATGTAGGAATAGGGTGTGGCCTGACCTGGCAGGGAGGATGAACATAACCTTGGGGAGATGGCCTTGACCTGATGTCGCCTAGGGCATGAAATTCCAATTGCCCCCCCTTCTCACAGGATGGGAAAACTCTCAGGAGACTAGAATCCAGATAAATATGAATGGTGCCACGCGCTCTGACCCTTTTTTCTTCCTATGGCGCCTCTAGGAAGGATCTCTCCCTGCTCTCTCCTGGGGAAGACAGTATCTGTATACCCAGTCCCAAGGCTATCATGCCTTTTTGTGGTAACCCCTACCGTGCCTTTTTTAGGCCTAGTGCACATTTTGCTGTTTCTGTTGTTATGCTCAATTTTCCTTTTCTTCTTTTCTCTATAAGGCACAACGTGAACGTTCTTATTGCCACTGAACTGCACACTTGAAAATGGTTAAAATGATAAGCTTTATGTTATGTACATTTTACCACAGTAAAAAATAATCTTTTAGAAATGAATATGATTACATTAAAATTTCATTTTAAAAAATTATCTGCTCTGGGTGTCAAGTGCATTGGGTACCCCAGAGAAAGGGGAACAGGAAGTCTTCACTGCCAGTTAGCAGAAACAAAGAAGTGCAAAGTACAGCACCATCCACGGCAGCTTCACCTACAGAGATTCGCTGAAGGAATGAACGAATCTGGGAATTTTCCATAACTGGGGAAGGATATTAGAAGCAGAAGGGGTGCAGCAAGCCATGTCAGGGAAGACTGAACATGGAGGGCTTCTTGGTGGAAATGAAACAATTTTATGTCACAAGAGGAGCTCTGTGGCTCCCAGCTCCATATTAATTATGGAGGGCTTCCTGGAGGAGGTGAGGAAGTTGTGCTGATGCTGGGCCAAAGGAGAAGATTCCAGGGTGAATTATTCTACCTCGGGAGCCATCTGGTTCTCCCCCTTTGCTCACTTCTTAATGGTTTCCAGGGAGACAAGGAGCTCTGGAACACCCACATTGCTGTCACTTGGCAACCAGAAACTGGTGGCTGTGGCCACCTACAAAGTTATTTCCATCATGCTGGGCCCTCATCTCTGACATGGGATCTGTTCTGCCTGGGTAGTGGGGCCCCAGCGGGGGAGGCACCTGCTACCTGCTTCCCTTCTCAGACACTCGCAGGCCTCGCTGGGCAGATGGGGCTCTCACTGATGTCGGTAAGTCCACGGAAAGTGCTGGATGGTCCAGGACAAGACACAGACACCTCCCCACCCTGGAACATCCCCCCATTTGTCCCACTCGTGGGAGACCCTGGGGCTCAGGATGCACAGAGCACAGTCCCGGCCCTCGGGGACTGGCACAGTGTTGGAGGTGGAGTTCACCTCATTCTTTCAATTTCTAAGTGTCAGTGCCTTTGCCTTGCTCCTGCTGGGAGGGGACTTTCTGAGGCCTGGCCGCTCTCGCAGAAAGTGAGAGGGCGACAGCAGATGCCGCTGCAATGCTCTACCTCCCTCTGCAGTCACTTGTGAGCACCAAAGCTGCTTTCTCTAAATTCTGCGACTCTGCCTGGGATTTTTCATGACCTCACCAGCAGTTCTCGCCTGTAGCAGAGGAGCGTGGAAGTGAAAATAAATCACCCTGGTTCCCATGGCCTCACTTGGGACAAGTCGAGCATGTTCAGAGTTCCGTGAGATGCACATCATGATCAGTCTCATGCGAAGTGGTGTAAACAAGCAGTAGGGCTGAGGAGCTGCCTTCTCAGGGACGGGCAGCTAGGAGATGCATGGTCAGTAAAAAACTAAAAAGCGGTAACAGAGCCGATCAAAAGCTGGTCTGCTTTTCATTATCATGGACCAGCAATTCTAATCAACGTCAATGAAAAGATTCTCTTTGTGGGGGCTGGTAGCTCTCATTGTTGCATGCCGGTGCCTTGGCACCCACTGACGCCCAGCACGCTGAGGACAGCGTGACTAACAGCGGGCAAGAGAGGAGAGCAGGGCCCCCGGGAGGCAGGGCCGACGTGACCACCACATGGAAGGAACTGCGTTTCATATCTCCATCCATTCCTTTGTGCTTGCTCTTCCCTCTTATTGTAACGCCCTTAGTTCCTTATGCTACTCCCCAGCCATCTACACTTCTGTGCAGTCAAGAAAGTCCTGCACAAAGCTCTCCCTGGCCCCCAGACTGACTTAGATGCTTCTTGCTTCTGGCTTGCTTATATCTCTGAGTGGTTCTCGAACGTGGCAGTTTTCACACCGCATTACCTTTGTCTGGTATTTTTAAAACCATTAGACAGTGAGCTTGAAAGGGACAAGAATCATGCCTTGTTCGTTAGGCCTAGCTTGTAGTAGACATTTAGGAATGGGGCTGCCACTGAGCGGGCACTTTTACACAGTGCACAGCCTATACCACCATCCATGACAGTTTTCACTTATAGAGAGTCACTGAAGGAATGAATGAATCTGGGAATTTTCCATAACTAGGGAAGGATATTGGAAGGGGCCCAGCAAGCAGTGTTAGGGAAGACTGAACATGGAGGGCTTCTGGATGCAAACAGAATAGCATTTCACCACAAGAGGAGCTCTGTGGCTACCAGCTTTAGTATCATCTGGAGTGTGGTCAGTATCCCCAAGTCCTTCTCTGACATTCTCATCTAGTCTTTGCAGATGGGATTCAGGAATCTGGACATCTCAGAAGAATCTTAGGAATACAGTTTTGAGAGGCAAAGGACCAGGTGACAAAGTGGAAAGTGTAAAGGGTGAAACAGGTCCAATGGGGTTGGGTGTAGACCAAGAATTCATTCATTCATTCGGTTCTCTCACATTCTTTCAATAAGTGTGTGTATTGAGCCGAGGTAGCATTCAGATCCAGCTGTGCACAAGAGACAGAGGCCCTACTCCCTGTCACGGTCCACAAATAAAGGAGCAAACAAATAAATAATGTAGCATGAGGTTATACTGAACAATTTGTAGAAAACAAACCAGGGTAAGCAGGTGGAGAGTGGAAGAGGTTATTTTGGATGGGGTAGTCAAGGGAGCTCTCTTCTGAAGCTCACAGGTGAGGCGCCTCAAAATGAAGGAGAGATTGTGAAGGTGTTTGGAAAGGAGCACTCTGGGCAGAGAGCAGTACCGTTGGCCCTCCGTATTCGCAGGTTCTGTACGTATGGATTCGAACAATAGTGGATTGAAAATATTCAGAAAGAAAAAAATAGACTGTTTTCTTGTCACTAGTCCCTAAAGGATATAGTATCACAACTATTTGCATAGCATTTACGCTGTGTTAAGTAGCATAAGTCATCTAGAGATGATTTAAAGTACAGTGTAGAGGAGGATGTACATAGGTTATACATGTAACATCTGGGGAGGGGTGTACACCAGGCCGCATCATGCCATGCAGCTCCCAGAGACCCTAAACCCAGCGTCAGGAAAAGAACTAAGGAAGCAGAGTTTAAAATAAGATGATTTATTAGAAGGTGGGGGAAAAGGGGGGGAGGGGAGAGAGAGAGAGAGAGAGAGAGAGAGAGAGAGAGAGAGAGAAAGAGAGACAGCAGATGAGACGGCTACTCTGGATGAGGAGGGAGTATTTGAAAGGGAAATACTCATGGATTTCTTGTCTGCCACTCCTTTTATGGAGATTTTTGTCCCATGTAGGCTCCTGGAATCTGATTGGCTTCCTGGCTTGTGTTTCCTCCTACTTTCAGATTTCTTCTAACCAGGAATTTTCACTTTTTTTGGTGGAGGGTGAGATTATAGGTGTGGGACTCATAGACAGGTAGTTTAGGTTTGAGGATTAAGTAAAGGGGAAGTGTGCAATTCCTATGTTAATCTTGCTACCTGGGACCTCCCTGAATTTAGTTTTTTTGCCTTTGTCTTTCTAATTACTTGAGTCTAATAACTTTTTTTTTTTTTTGAGACAGGGTTTTGCTATGTAGTTCAGGCTGGCCTTGAACTCATGGCAGTCCTTCTGCCTCAGCCTCCCAGATGCTGAGATTACAGGTGGGCGTCACTCCATTAACTTTTAACAAAGCTTAATGAGACCTTCATCCTATCTTTTCCCTATCTATGGGGCTCCTTTCCCCTACATATGTAAACACTACACCATTTTATACAAGGAATTTGAACATCTGCAGATTTGGGAATCTGAGGGGTCTTGGAAGCAATTCCCCATACATACTGGGAGACAACTGTACGTACAAAGGCCTGGAGAGCAGAAGATGTGAAAGAGGGAGACTAGCAACAAGCTCCTGCAATTGTCCTGATATAGGGGAAAAACGTAATTCCCAACCTGCTAGATGTCAGTTACGCTGAGTTCATGTTCCCCGAAGTTGAAGAATGAATTCTAAGGAACAAAGGAGGTTAAGAGGAATTTTATTGAGAGGGAGAAAGAGAGCTCCTGAGAGACAGGAGGGGACCCGAGTGGGTTGCCAACAAGCTTACTTTTCAGGGTAAGTTTTATAGAGCAAAATCGTGAGGCGGGTACAATATGTGTAAAAATGATGATTAACTAATAATAGTGTAGTCACTTAGGTAACATTGATCCAATGGAGAAGAAGGTCATGTAGCAAATGAATATGGAAAGAATCAAGACATTCCAGGATGGGGTGGATCTGGAGGTTTTGCTCACCCACGTGGGTGACCTAGATTTTATCAGATCAGATGAGCGTGATCTTCGGTTCATTGTTTATCCCTGGCCTTATTTTGAGTCCCGACCTTCAATGGATGCATCTGTGGCCATAGATGTAGCATATTCTCCTCTTGTGTATTGACTCCATTGAGGCTCCATCCCTGTCTGACTGCCTACAATATTTCTACCTTACTTCGCTGTCTATAATAATAGCATGGCATGGTGTACAGGTATGAGAGGATGGAGGCAAGGGAATCATACATAGGCTCCTGCGGACCATAGAGAGAACTTTTCTGTTGAGTGTAGTGGGAACTGGGCAAGGTTTTGAGTAGAGGGACATGATCTAACTTGTGTTCTAACAGGATCTCTCTGGTTGCAGCGTGCAGCACAGATATAGGTAGACAGTATGGAGTTCACAGGCTGCTGCCTGGCATTGAAGTGAAAGTGGACAGTGGCATGGGCCATGGTGCTGCCTAGGATGGGAAAACTAAATTTGAGTAAAAACAATAATTGAACGTCAGGAAACTTGTTAAAGAAATAATAGGTATTAAAAATCACGGAGGAGGGGTTTGGGATTTAGCTCAGCACTTACCTAGCAACAAGCACAAGGCCCGGAGTTCGAGCCCTCAAACCCCCTTCCCCCTAAATGAAGGAGACAGGTAAATAAATGCCTGGAATTTGGTCAGGAGCTTTGTCTTCTTGGGTAAATGGCTTTAACTCTCTGCTTTTGTTTCATCACTTGCAAAATGGGGATGACAGTGGATCTACCTCTTAAGACTTGTCGAGCGGGTAGTGTAAAGGTTTGGGCACAGGACGTAGAACACCATAAACATGTAATGCTATCTTAGGAGCTAGCGGCCTAGGTTCTGGCACCATCTCTGCCACTCACTGGCTAGCTAGATCATCTTGGTCAAATTATCCCTCTGTGTCTCAGTTTCCTCATCTGTGAAATGGTTCTACGAGTTTGGATCCAAAGATGAACGGTCCTGCCGGGTGCGGGCCAGATGCGGACTCCAGCCCCAGCGGAACCTTTCAGTGTCGCGCTGCAGTTTCCAGCCCGGCGCGCGAAGCAACGCTGCGCCAGCGCTTGGAGTACTTCCGGCTGCCGCGCCCCACCCCCGGGGCCGCTCCATTTTGGCCACAGGTGGAGTCCCCGCCCGGACCGCGGTAGAGCCCGGCGAAGTCAGTGTTCCTCCGGGGGCGGGGCCGCCTCACTCCCCTGTCCACGTTTCTTCTTCCGCCCACAGAAGCCGCGGGCGCTCATGGCGGGCTTGGAGGTGCTCTTCGCTTCGGCGGCGCCGGCTATCACCTGCGCGCAGGACGCGCTCGTCTGCTTCCTGCACTGGGAGGTGGTGACACACGGCTACTATGGCTTGGGTACCGGCGACCAGGTACGCCACGGAGCCGGCCGGGGGGGGGAAGCTGTCTTCTGCCCCAACTCGGAGGCCCGAAGGCCTGGTCTCCCCACCCTCACCCTCAGGCCCGTGCCCTGGGGCTCCTGATGTCGGCACACCCGGGGACGAGGGGGGTCGGGAGCTCGGCCGCCCGAGCCCTGCCCGGAGGCCCTCCCAACACAGCTGCCACAGCACGATTTGTAAACGTAACCCGAGGACGGAAAGCTGTGTCAGCCCAGCCCGGCAGTGTCGGGGCGGGATTGTGCGAATCGGGCACCGAAACAGTTGCGTAGCTCTTCAGGGTCTTCACCCACCTGGTCCCCTCGGAGCTCCTGACCACACAGCCACGGAGCGGCTTTGGGGAGACTGCTCAGTACTGCCCTCTACCCAGCCCGAGCCTCCGTCAGACATCCGGATCCTAGCCTGGGTATGGGAGTGAGCTTTGACCTACGCAGCTCCACTGCAGGGGCCGTCTTCACCCCTCAGAACAGGCGAGAGCTCACACATTCCCCACTTTACCGAAGGACTCAGTGTCATCCCCAGCTCGGGCTCTGGGGAGCTACTACTCCCCTACCAGATTCATCTCCCTGGACTTTCCTTTACAGTGCACTTCATACCTTGTTTTTCAGCCCCTCTCCCTCTACTCCCAGGTTTCAGGCTCCCCTTTCAGTGCATAGTTCCTCCGTCCCTCTGGGAGAAGCCTTAAGTATCCTTGCCTGTCCCGCTTGTCCAGTTTTCTGATCTTTAAGGACTCTTTCTTTCCTCAGTCATTTCATTTCAACTTTTCCTGGAGAGTTCTACCAGGAAGCTGATATATGGGGTGGATGGTATAAGCGGTAATAGGGTTGGAGAGAGGACTAAGACTTGATTTTAACCTTGGAGCTTCCCCACTCGCCGCATTCCTCAAATAGAACAGGTCTGCCCTGCCATCTACCCCACCTCATGCTTCTCCCTCCCCTTACTCCCAACCAGCTATTTCTGCTCTCCCTCAGTGTCAGAACTTGTTCCTCTTCTCTCCCAGGACCAGGGACATACATTAACACTGCAGGCTTGCTGCTACTGCTCATTCCGTCACAGGTCCTCTGAGCACCTCTGAGTCACTTGGACAGGTTAGGACATCAGTTCAGATAGGTCAGTGCCTTTCAGGTGGTGTCATTCTCTTGTCACTACTCTAGACCAGTGGTAATGGAGCTTTTAGACACCAAGTGCTTAAACTGCAAGCCGAAACACATTTATTGCAAAGTGCCAGCAGTGCGATTAAACGTGAGTGCTCAACTGCTGGGGCAGTGCTGGGGCCACTTGGCTCACAGACCCTCAGATTTTCAAGTGAAATATACAGAAAGAATATACTGTAGTCTCCTTTTAATGCTGATTTGTAAAAATAAGTAAGTAAGTCCCTGACACGTTCCCAGAGGTCTTCCTGCTCATGGTGCCCCTTGGTGAGCTCCCATAGATCAGAAAATGATGCTGGCTCCAGACATCTTTGAGGAGGCCGAGGAGCCTGGGGACTAGGAGTTCAGGAAGGCATTGCCCACTGTCTCTCTGTCCACTTCAGTGTTAAATCTTGCACACTTCAGAGGGGACAGGTGTTTGCATTGCAAACTAGAGTGTGCTGCATTTGGGCTTCTCTCAGCCTTTTCTCCTGAAATGGCTTTGGGGCTCGGGTTGCTCTCACTTCTGCAGAGTTTGTTCTCATTCACAGTAGGTGGAAGCCCTTTGGAGTGGCATCTTTCCTGTTAGTTTATTTATGAGGGAGTTCAGTTTTCCCTTCCTGTTAGTTTATTTAAGAGGGAGTTTAGTTTTCCAGCATGGGGCCAGCAGATTCAGCTGAGACCAAGTGTTTTCCAAGCTCAGAGGATGTTTGTATTTAACATCCTCTCCAGCAACCTCTTGCTCCCCACCATTCTGGGTGATAAGAGAGAAGTGAGGGTCCCAAGAATATATACTTGATTATATAATACATAAACAGTTGATTAGAAAGCTAGGTTGCCTGCTTTGTCTTTTGATTTGTCTACACTGACAGCAGAATTATGTATGTGAAAGTTGATTAGAAGAGCAACATCTGTTGACTTTAACAAAATTAATACTTGAATTTCCTTCTTGAAGACAACTCCTGTGTTCTAAGAGCTGTGTAGCTGTGTCAAGTGGTTTAGATGGCAAGGAGACTGAAACTGTGGCCACAACAGGTTAGATAAATTGGTTTTCTGTTGTAAGAATCTAAGGATTAAGTAGAAAGAGAAAATGCTCAAAATGATCTGTGGGAGTTCCTTTGGGTGCATTTTAGCTCAGAGGCATTGAGGCGAATTCATGCCCATTAATGAATACTTCCAGCCTTAGGATTTTTGCCTAAGAAAATTATCTTTACTTTCTCTTGAGGCCAGGCTGGTGGACCTGGGCGGGAACTGTCTTGTCCAGCCATAACCTGGGCAGCCAGGAGCTCTGAATTTCAAACCTAGCTCTGCACCTAACTTGCTATGACTTTGGGCGAGTCTCAGCCCCCTTAGGCCTTCCAATTTTCATGTGAGGGAGGTACACTAGAGGAGTGTGCACTTTGGCTGCTTTCCAGCCACGACTTCTGCTTGCACTTGATATTTGATCTCAGGGCCCAGAAGGCAATCGAATGCCATGTTTGGCCTGATAATGCTAGGGCTGTCCTGTCAGTCCCACCTCCGTTGTCTGGGGAACATTAGTCCCTCCACAGCCTTACCTGACCTTAAAAATCCTACCTTACTGTAGAAGCCAAAGGTGATGAGTAGACTAAATTATCTGTATTCCAAGAGAGAATTCTGGTGGTAGATCAAGCACTGTACGTGAAGGATATATTAGAAATTTAAAGACCCTCGACAGAACAAAGATAAAGCATATCCTCACATCCCCAGCTTCCAAAGCAAATCTACAACACTAAGCATGTCATAGGAAATTTACCATTTGGGGTAAGAGAATAGTTTCTGTTTCCCACTTAGCAGAGTGGTCTGATGAGTTTCACTTTTGTTTTTGGTCACTCTCATTTCTCTGCCTCAAAGCCTGTGAATTCCATTGTCATCCAGCAGCCAGGTTTAAGCCATGCCAATTGCGACATCCTCAGTTTTCTTTGAAACCACTTCCTCCAGTGGATTCCTGAGCACCAGGAGTGATCAAAGAGGAGAGCCAGCAATTTTCAGATCCTGGCCTCCCTTTGTCCTTGGTGCTTGTAAAGTCTTGCATTACTAGGCTTTTGTCCTTTGCCAGTGTTCTTCATGTCTGATACCATTCCTTCCCACTGTATTCTCATGAATCCAGGCCTGCCCACGTCACCTGGTCTGGCCCATGTTGAGTAATACAAATAAGCACTCATGAAAAAGTATGTAGTAGTTTTTGTATTCTTTTAAAGTTTTTTGCATAAATAGTACAGTGCTGTAAACCTCATTTTTCTGAATTTCTCTTTAAACCTTTTTTTTTTTTTAACTTTTATCCATAATGCTACAATTAGATTGTTTATTCTGGCTGCTATCTAGCAATCCACTGTAAGTGTATTTGCATGTTACCTGCACTCTGACTGCCCTACCCAAGGCTGACGTGAAGATCCCCCATTACATCTCCTGTCTATCTGTGCATAGAATTTCTCCTAAAGTAGGGAATCTGGGTCAGGTGTTTTAGCTCACCCAATTCTACTGAATACTGCCAGATTGCTCCTGAAAGTGGCTGGATGAATTGGAATGCCTACCAGCTGTGCCTAGAGGTCTCCCCATACCTACACAAATATCTGGCAAAAAAGTAGAAAAATGGTAATATCAGGTAATATGGATGTAACCTGGTGTCTCATTATTTCAGTGAATGGTTTCCTGATTGCTAGTAAAGTTGAACAAGCTTTTATACACTGTGAGCTGCTCTTTTCCTCATTCCTTTTTGTCAGTGTTTTTGGTTCCTAATTTTTATTGTTTATTTTCCAGACATTTGCTTTATGTGGCAGTTATTAGTTTTTTTTATTGGTGGGTGTGGCAGATACTCTCCTGGCCTGTATTTGTTGACTTTGTTTGTAGTGTCTCTCATTGAACATGCTTTAAATTAAACAATCTCAAAGGTGGCATTTTTTTTCTTTTATGGATCTTGTTTAAGAAATCTTCCCCACCTAAAAATCACTAGATTTTTTTTTTACTAGATTTGTTTTTAAATATAGAAATAATTTGAAAACTTTGTCTTAAACTTTAGTGTCTTAGGATTATTAAAAAGGAAGAGAAAAGAAAACATCACAACTTACAGAGGATGCTTTTTTTTTTTTTTTTTTGGTGCTGGGGATCAAACTCAGGACTTTAGTGCTTGGAAGGCAAGCACTCTAACTACTAAGCTAAATCCCCAGCCCAGCCCCAGAGGATGCATTTTATATCCATCAGGTTGGCAAGAATTCAAAAGTTGGATAATAACAGTGTTGCTGACCACAGGGAGCAACAGGAATTCTCTCGCTTTGCTAGTGGAAGTGTATGTCAGTTGTTCTTTGTAAACAATTTCTTATAATTTATAAATTTTAAGTTATTCCTCCAGACACACTGTGTAGAAATTCATCCACATGTGTACAAGAATATTCCTAGCAGCATTGTCCATAATAGCAAAACAAACTGGAAACACTTCTAATCTCCATCAACAAGTGGACATGTAAATTGCGGCACATACTTACCAGAGAATGCTGCATTGTTGTGAATGTGAGTCAGCTGTAGCTGAGTGCGTCAACATGCATGAATCTCCAAAAACACTGCTGAATATGAAAGGCAACTGGAAGAACTGATGTTGTTTATAGAAAATTCAAAAACCTTTGAAGCAATGTATTTATATGGCATAGTAATAACAACTTGAAGGAAAAGTAAAAAGAAAAAGTTTTAGAAAATAACAGTAGTGGTTATAATTGAGGGAGGAGGAAGGAGGTTGCTTGGGGTATACTGCTCAAGGGTTTAGTGACAACATTCAGTGATTGGTGATGCTGTTTTCTAAGCTGGTAGTAGCTATGTAGATCTCCATTAGACTACATTTTGAGTATATATGAAAATTGATCATAATTTTCATTAAGCCGTTGAAGTTGGTTGGTGGGGGCTATGTTATGGTCTGTGTTTTTAGCCAACATTCTGGTGATCCTATTGCAAATGGACCAAGGTCCATACTTTGAAAATCACTGCTGTAGGAGTTTATGCTGTCCTTTGGGATGATCTGCCCTATTCTTGGCAGGGCGGGGGTGGGGGGTGGGTGGGCGCGCAGTGATTATTAAGCCAAAGCTACAGATTCTTGACAGGGTCCAGTGCTGTATCAGAAAGGCAGCCAGATGGAGGGAACATTTCCGAGACCCAGATCCTGGACTTCTGACTTGCTGTAATGTAGACCTCTTGGGTCCGAGAACTGGGGGCGCAGCTACATTGGAGAAAATAAGAGACAGGACAGCAAGACACAGGGGGCCAAAGAGGAGAGACTCTAAGGCACTTGTCTTATTTTTCAGCCTGCTTACATAGGGCACAGTCTGTGCAGAGTGCGTGCAGAACATAATAGTAAGTCCAGCGAGGAACACAGCAAGATTTTGAGCTAGAAACAATTAACAATGCATTCAACAGTTAGGGTATTATCTGGCCAGCCGAACACTCCAAACTATCCATGGGAATCACAAGACCTCTTCAAGGAGCTTGGTGTTCCGGGCAGTGTCCCATCTCACAGGCTCCCTAGGGTTACTTTTAACCCTGCGGCTGCGAGCTTTCTCAGCCGCCTCAGGATTTCCTGAGAAACAGGGACCACGCCCTTGGCATGAATCCGAGAGTATCCCACACTGTAAGACCTTGGACAAGTCACTTCCCTTTACCTTCAGAACCTCATCTGGAAATTGAGGAGTGGGGTTAGATTATCCGTAAGGTCCTTTTAGCTCCACTTCTGAGGTCATGATCTTTCTCCTCTCAACCCTGGTGTCTTCTCAGCCAGGTCCCAGTGATAAGAAGTCAGAACTGCTACCAACCGGGTGGAGCAATAATAAAGACCTGTATGTCCTCCGCTACGAGTCTAAGGATGGGTCCAGAAAGCTCCTGGTGAAAGCTGTCACTGTGGAGAACAGCATGATCATCAATGTGCTGGTGAGTTTCTGAGACCCGAGGGGGTCTGCTGAGGGTAGCTACTTTGAAACCCGTTTAACAATGTGGATCCAGATCTGTGCCCAGTGATTCTACTTCTGGAACTTTATCCTGAGTTGAGAACCTCAAATATGGAAAAGTTTTGTGCATGAGGATGTTCAGTGCCTGTGTGATGATGAAGAAGGGACTTCCATCCACAGGGGAATGGCTAAATAAGGTAAACCCATTCGGTGACAGCACAGGAGAAAAAAGCTTATTGTGGTCCCAGGTGGTTATCTTTAGTTTCTTAAACAAGCTGAGATTTTGCTGCCTTGGAGCCTTTATGTGTCATATTTCTTGTGCCAGAACCCCCTCCCCAATCTGCCACCACACACAGACACACACACACACACAGACACACACACAGACACACACACACACACACACACACACACACACACTCACACACATACACACACCATTCCTTCAAGCCTGCCTGACACCCTTTTCTTTTTTCATATACCCAAAACTTCAAGCCTAACTATTCAGTCCCATTTGCCAGAATAAACTAAACTATACCTCTCCATCATTTTGTTTTTCTTCTTGGTACTCATCACATAGTGTAATTATGTATACAGTATGATTGAAAAATACAGGGAATGTTTAAGTTTTTAAAAATTACAGTAAGAAACATGTTGTTGTTAATCCCCCTCAAAATACTCCCCCTCACCTCAGACACTCTTATTCCATCATTCTTGCCACTTCCTGAAGCAATTCTGGAAGTCTTTTGTGAGTGTCTTTACTTGCTCTGTCATGGCTGCCTCTGTGTCCTGAATCAATACAAAACATATACCTCATGATAATTTTGACTTTGGGGAAGAGCCAGAATGCACACAGTGCCATATCTGGTGAATAAGGTAGATGAGGACACACCATAATATTCTTACTCATTTGCCTTTCCATTGGATGGCATTCAGCAGCAGCGTTCACTATATTTTTGATCAGACCTCATAAAGACACTTACAGAAGAGTGTTTCCAGAACTGCTTCACTAAGTGGCAAGAACATGGGATAAGTATATTTGAAGTGAAGGGGAGTATTCTGGAGGGGATTAATGGGAATGTCTTTTACCATAGGTTTTTTTTTTTTTTTTTTTTTTGGGTGTTGGGGACTGAACTCAGGGCCTTGGGCCTGTTAGGCAAGCACTCTGACCACTAAGCTAAATCCCCAGCCCCTACCGTAGTGTATTTTTTAATTTAAACATTTCACTGTAAATTGTGATCACACCTTGAATTTATCTGTGCTCTGCTTTAATATCCATAATCTGCTACCGAACCAAAAGCACCTTGAGGACAATGACTTTTTATTACATTTTGTTTTGATTGTCTGTGTGTGTTATAAAGTATTCTGCTGTGTGTATTATACAGCACTTTGCTTTTTTCACTCAGTATGGAAGTCTTTGGGAACACACATAGAGTAAATATCATTTGTTTTGGCTATTATGCTCCATTCCTTTTCTTTATGGATGAACATTTTAGATTTCAGGTCAGACAGGATTCTCAGTTGCAAACAACAAAAGCCCTCTAGGTTATTTTAAACAGAAGCGTTTATGAACTAGCTCACCGAAACAGGTTCAAGGCTGGGCTCCTAGGAGCAGTGCCCCAAACCATGGAAGCCACTGCTGCTCCCCACCCTCTCAGCCTTAGGTACCAGCTAGTATTGTCAGCCTGGTACTCCTTCTCATCAGCCACTGATGTCGTTATGCTTGCAGCCTCTGCTGCTACCCTCATTAGCAAGATTTCTCTTCCTTGCTGGGCTCGCTTCTCCGTGTTGCGGCAGGTCACAGTTGTGCATCCATTTGGTACCTTGGTTGCATGCCTGTGCCCAAACCAGAGCCTGGAAATAGGTTTCTTTGTGTGGGAAAAGAAGTCCGAAAGTCTCTAAGCATGAGAAAAGTATTTCATCCATTGCAATCAGTCCTAACATAGTTCTCTTTGTGAACATGAGTGTTTCTTTAGGTTGTATATACTGTTGTTCTCCCGACCCATGCACTCAGCCCAGAAATATCCCCCATCTCTCATTTTCTATTTTCATTTTTCTAGGAATATGGCTCACAGCAAGTGACAGACTTGACTCTGAACTTAGATGATTTTATCAGTGCAGAAGACCTGGGTGACTTCCACAGGTACTTCTAAATGATGTGTTTTCCCTGGGAAAAGGAAGAGATAACTGATGGCAAGAAATAAGGCATGAAGTTTTGATGCCCAAGAATCAAGAGAGGTTAACAGGAAAATTTTTCACTCCCGGGCATAGTCACTTCTCAGGAACTACCCACGATGAAATAGAATGCTCCAGTGGCTGCAGAGTGGAGCTGGGGCCAGGCGAGTTGGTTCAAGTCAAGAGTAGGCATACCTAGTCAGGCCCCCACTCTACCCTAGTTTTTTTTTTAAATAGACTATTTTTGAACAGTTTTATGTTTACAGAAAAACAGCCGAAAGTACAGAGTGCTTCCATGTATCAGCCTCCCCTGTCATCATCTGGCACCAGAGTGGTACCTCTGTTACAACTGGTGAACTTACATTGATGTATCATTATCACTTGAAGAGTATAGTCCACATTAAGGTTCACATTTACTGTTGGGCATCCTGTGGCTTCAGCCAAATGTGTATTGACATGTCCACCATTACAGTACCCATGGATTTGTTTCACGCCTGTAAAAATTCTCTGTGCTCCTCCTGTTCATTCCCATTCCCCTCTAATCTTCGTGATTTTTTTTTTTTTACTGATCTTTTTACTGTCTTCATAGTTTTGCCTTTTCAGAGTGTCAGGAGGTTGGAAGATGATTCCATATAGACTGTCTTCCAGAGTGGCTATATCTTGTATTCCCACCAATAATGAATGAGAGTTACTGTTGTTCCATTGTCAGTGTTTTGGATTTAGGCCATTCTAATAGTGGTACCTCATTGTTTTAATTTGCAGTTCCCTAGTGACGTACGATGTCAAGCGTCTTGTGCTCATTAGCCATTTGTGTTTCTTCTTTGGTGAAGTGTCTGTTCACATATTTTTGCTCAAGTTAAAAGTGAGTGATTCATTTTTTATGGAGTTTATAAGAGTTTGTTGTACATTTTGGATAACAGTCCTTTATTTGATAGTTGTTTTGTAAATTTTTTTTCCCAGTGTGGCTTGTCTTTTGATTCTGTTAGTATCTTAAATGTTTTATTTTGATCTTTGCAAACTCCTCCAGAAGAGATGACTTGCAAAAAATATTCAGTAAACACCCAAATACCTATCACCTAGATTCACCAATTTTTAACATTTTGCCAGTTTTACTTGATTTTTCTATATTCTTTTTTGTTCTTGAACTATCTGAAAATTATTTGCAGGCTTTATAAACTTTCATCTCTAAACACTATACAGCATGGGTGTCACAAGGATGTCCTCCTGCCTAACTTTAATACAGTTATCACACTTAAGAAAGCATTGATACAATAGTAACATCTAACGTACAGTCCAGATTCTGGTTTCTATAGTCATCCCAGTGATGTCCTTTTTTCGCTATCTAAAAATTGTATATTGAATTAATTTTGCATCTCTTTAATTCTCTTTAATCTAGCACAATTTCCTAGACTTTAATTTTATTGTTTTTCAAGACGTTGGGAGAGGTGTGTGTGTGCGTGTGTGTGTGTGTCTCTCGCTTGTGGTAGATAAGAACTCTACCACCCAGGCACCCACTCCAGCCCTAACGTTGTTGGTCTTTCTGAAGACTCCATGTCAGTTGTGCAGAATGTTCAGATTATTTCCTCGTTTAAGTCTGCTTGAACATTTCTAACAAGAACACTACATAGATGAGCCCTTGTCCTCCTCAGTGCCTCACAGCCAGGACATGGTGTCTGTCTTAACATTGATACTCATAAATTCGATTGCTTAGTTAACTCAGTATCTTCCAGATTTCTGTATAGTGAAGGCAGCTGTTTTCTTTTGTGTTTAAAAAATAACCTGTGAAGTTATCCTGGGAGACTATGAGTGTTCTGTTTCCTAATAGTTTTTCCCCCACCAATTTTAGTATCTGTTGGTGATTCTTGACTTAATCAGTTTTTATAAGAGAGCAATTTTCAATGTCTGCCATTCTTTCTTCACTTTTTAAATTAGTAGTTTTTAACATAAAAAATTGCTATTCTCCCTGTCTCCTTCATTTTTAATGTATTAAGTACTTTACATATGTAGACTTGTGGATTGGGACTCTTTTTTTATTTGGTATTATAGTCCATTTATGTCACTTTGAATGTTTAAGTTGTCCTAGAGTTGACCAGTGGGAGGCCCTGCAAGCTGGTTCCTTTGTCCTTTTGACAGCATCTAGAGCGTTTCCTTACTTTCTAGCACTACAAGGTGTTGTAGGCATTCCTTGCACTTTCCTTGCCTTTGCCTTTGAATCAGCCATTTCTCTAAAGAGCCATGATTTCTGATTGTGGAGGATCATATTTAAAAACCAAGGGGCTGGGGATTTAGCTCAGTGGTTAGAGTGCTTGCCTTGCAAGCACAAGGCCCCGAGTTCTATCCCCAGCACCAAAAAAATAAATAAATAAAAACCAAAATCTGGGCCCCGGATGTTCTCATTAATATTAAGATATCATAGTTTCTACTTTTAATGTACAGAGCTAGGAATCTTTTTAATTAGGTTATGATGGGTACAAACTGATCCCAATATTCTTTTGTTCCAAATTTACATTCCCCTTCTGTTTAGGCAAGAACTCTGATTCCCAATAGCATCAATATATTTATTCATTGCTTGATCCTAAAATGTACACAAATAATTTGTGAACTACTTGGTCAGTACCTACCAAAAACAAACCTACTAACATTCCAAATGTGATTTCTTTCCAATTTTTTCTTGGTTGTTCTTTGTGTCCCAGTATATATGTATATAGTCACAAGTATTGTGATACATAGATCAATTAATCAGTGTAATGAATTTTTCTTTTTAATATATGGTTAGACCCTATTTCAGCTTTATCCTATTTTGAGGACTTTCTCTCCTCTTATTGACCTCAGGATTTGAGAGGGAAACAGGGAATGTGGAGAAACTAGAATGTGTGTGTGGTGTTGATGGGAAAATGAGGTACAGCCACTGTGGAAAATAGAATAGCAGTTTCTCAAAAAACTAAATTACCATAGAATCCAGCAATTCCCTTGTGCATACCCAAAAGAATTGAAAACAGAATCTTGAGGAAATATTTGTACACTCATGTTAATGGCAGTATTATTCATAATAGCCAAAAAGTGAAAGCAACCCAACTCCCAGGTTTCCTTTCATGGATGAATAGATAAATAAAATGGTTTTATATGTGTGTGTGTGTGTGTGTGTGTGTTGATTTATACACACACAGTGGAATATTATAAAAAGGGAAATTTTCACACATGCTACAACATGGACCATAGCTTTAAGAGTATTGTGCTAACTGAAATAGGCTGGTCACAAAAAACAAACAGTGTATGATTTTATGTGCTTACATGAGGTACCTAAAGTTGTCAAATCTATGAAGACAGACAGTAGAATGGTGTTTGCCAGGACTGGGTGAGAGGAGAATGCGAAATTGAGTTTTTAGTGGGTATAAAGTTTTAGATTAGAACGATGGAAAAGTTCTGAAGTTAGATGGTGATGATAGTAAAACAATGTAAATGTACTTAATGCTCCTGAGCTATATAGGCTTAAAGATGGTTGAGATGGTAATTTTATGTTAATGTATATTTTACCACAATTTAAACTTTTATTTCTTAAAATTTCCAAAAGTGAGTATTCCTAGCTTATGGGACAAAGAACTAAAACCTCAATGAGGCCTTGAAGCCTGGTACTCACCATCCAGCCTTGCCCTCCACCACTTCCCCCTTACTCACTCTGCCTCATCCACATTCTCTCCCCTTCAGACCACATCTGTCTGCCCAGAGCACTCTTCCCCTCCTCACGCAGCCCATGCCTCTCCACCCTTGAGTTCCAGTTTAAGTGTCAGTGCCCAGAGGGGCTCCCCTAACCCCTACATTTGGCGTTTCAGGAACCTCCTTTTAGGCATTTCAAAATTGGGTGTTTCCTGAGTAGCTGCTTGGAGATCTTAAGGATAGGGCTTGAGTCTGTTTTGCATGTTGTAGACTAATGGATGTCTAGCCTTTTGGCTTGTCTGGGCCACGCTGAGAAAAAAGGAGTTGTCTTGAGCCACATATAAAATATATAATACATTCAGTATATATGACAAAACTTCTTTTTTAAAAATATGTTTTAATATAACATTAAATGAAATAACAGGAAAAAAAATGAAATAACAGAAGCCCACAGGTGGCAGGTTGGATGCACTTGCATGTAGATGAAGGAAGGAGGCCGACTTGGCCTTGCAGAGAGCACTGCTCTTCTGGGTCTTGTATGCACTGTGGTAGGGAGGGGGGAGGAGCCTGGGAGTATGGTCTTTGAGACCATCCTGGAATTCCACTGAGAGAGAAACTAACAAAACCTGTGGACGAGCCCAGGCATTTGTCACACAATTCATGCTCATTAGAGCAGTTAGTGCCCATAGCAGTGTTGAGAGAGTATTGTGATAGTGTCTCCACTTGTTTTAAAAATGCATTTGTTATTGGGGTTTGCATATGCATGAGGGGAAGATATTTTGTTTTTCTTTTTGATTACCATAAAGTGAGGGACATAAAAGTGCCACCACAAAGTGTTGTTCTGGGAACTGAATGGGATGTCAGCACATAGACATAGTGCTGGGCCCAGCTCTTAGTAATACACAAAGGAAGAAAAATCTGATTGGCAGGAATCATCTCCATGGAAACTGAGGCTCTGAGAGCACGGCTATGGATTGCCTCCTCTGCTTCCAGGCAGCAGCACTGTGCTGCCTGCTTCTGGCCGCCTTCCCCTCCTTGGCACTCTCTGTTAGATTATTGTGGTGTGTCTCACCTCTTTTAGGTAGGAACTTGTGCCCCTGAGTAGGTATACGGGATTTGCTAGGAACTTACACTTGTTTTGTTTCTTCCTGCCATGCCCTTTTTGTGTCAGACAGGATGAGAGGTTTTCACCACTACCAAAATGACAGTTGTTCTACCAAGGCTTAGAAATTAGGTAAGAACTTCTGTTGCAGGGTTTGGCAGTTCTTAAATCAGGGTTGAGTTTTACAGGTGAACATCTACCTGAGTGGTCTCAGAGGCTTCCCACTTACTTGTATCACTCCTAGCTCATCTGAGTGAAAGGGAAAGTGGGTTGCATTTCTCCCCACCCAGCTTGGGCAAGGAAGCAACAGAGTGCCAGACAGGAGCATGATCTGTGCAGGGTTTGTGTGGGCCACAGGCTCGTAGGGCTTCCAAACCATTGAAGTGGTTATGCTTTTTAACTGTGGGACTCCACACACAGCGTTCTTCGGGATTGACACGTTATGCTGGTGAGAATGGAGTTGCTCTGGTGGGAAGGGTCAGGGCAGGAATACGGTCCCTGTGCCTCACCCACCTTGCTTGTCCACTTGTCCTCCTCAGGTCCCAGCTTACTTTACGGTGATACATAAAAGTATTTTTAAATTAAACTTTTTATTCTGAGATACTGTAGTTATAGACTTAACATGCAGTTGTAAGAAATAATAGACCCTTTGTGGCATTTATACATTTAACTCCAGTGGTAACATCTTACAAAACCATATTACAACATTACAACTGGTTACTAACTTAGATATAATGATACAAAATATTTTTATTACCACAGTTATCCCTCCTCATGCTTTTTCCTAACTACACCTATTCCAGTTCTCTAATCCCCTGGCAATTTGTTCTCCATTTCTAGAATATTTTGTATAAATAAAATTACATAATATGTTACCTTCGGAGATTGACTTATCTCACTCACCATAAAACTCTTGTGATCCTTTGAGTTGTGGTGTACATCAGTAATATGTATCTTTTGTGGCTCTGTAGTATTTTCATGGTATGTATGTCCCACGGTGTAACCATTCATCAGTTAAAGGACATTTGGGTTGTTTACAGTTTTTGACTATTATGATAAAGACTCTATGAACATTCATGTAAAAGCTTTTGTGTTGTCTTAATTTTCATTTACTCAGAGTGCAATGGCAATTTCATGTTTAGTTTTATAAGAAATTTAAATATTTTTCATCATGTCTTTACCATTTTATGCCTACCAGTAGTGTATGAGTAGGGCAGTTTTTCTGCCTCTTATTTTATATTATTACTATATTTAATTTTTATTATTATTCTGATAGATGTTTAGTGATATTATGGTTTAAATTTGCATTTCCCTAATTCTTAGTGAGTTTTTTTGGTAGATTTCCATTGGAAAGTCAAGGTAGACTATTATGTCATGGGCAGATACAGTTTTATTCTTCACTTTCTTTTTGGCAGGGTGGTGCTGGGGATAGAACTCAGGGCCTTGCGCTTGCTAGGCAAGCGCTTTACCACTGAGCTAAATCTCCAATATTCCTTACTTTCTGATATCTGTGCCTCTTGTTTTTTTTTGCCTTATCATGTTGCCTATAACTTCCGGTTTATGTTAAGTAAGTGTGGTGAGAGAGAATATCCTTGCCTTGTTCCCATTTATTAAAAACAAAGTATCCAGTCTTTCAACATTAAATATATTTTTAGAGGTAAATTTTTTATAGATACTCTTTATTATTAAGCCAAGAAAATTCTCTATTCTGCCCTTTATTGTTAGTTTTGAGAATTTTTTTATTATAAATAGGGTTAACCATGTTGGATTTTGTTAAATTTTTTTTTCTGATTTTCTTGTTTTTCCCTTAGTTTGATATGATCACCTTGTTTTTCCATTAGTTTATTGATATAGAGTATATCGATGGATTTGTAAATACTAGACCAGCCTTGCATACCTAGAATAAATCCTGCTTGGTTGTGGCGTTTTTTTGTTTGTTGGTTTTTTTGAGATGACATCTCACTATGTAGTTTAGGCTGGCTTGAACTTAACTATGTAGCCCAGGCTGGCCTTGAACTCAAGGTGATCCTCCTGCCTCAGCCTCCCAAATGCTGAGATTACTGGCATGCACCATCATGCCCAGCTTTCCTCACGGTTTATAATTATTTATGTATTTTTATTCAATTTATTAATATTTTACTGAGGATTTTAGAACTATTCAGATTATATATTTAGTTTTGACTGAGTTGTAGTTTGTGGTTTTAACATTGTTGAATTAAGTCATTCTTAGCATTCTCTTACTATCTTCTGTGGTTACAAATCTTTCATCTTCTTTCTTTTTACATTTGTCAATCTTACTAAAGTTTGTCAATTTTATTCTTTTTTTAAGGACTAGCTTTTTGTTTCCTTAGTTTCCACTATTTTCCTCTTTCAATATTGTTGATTTCTACTCTTATTTCCCTACTTCTACTTGCTTTGGATTTGATTGCTCTTTTTCAAGATTCTTGAGGTCAGAATTTTCATGATTGATTTGATGTCTTCTTTTCTAATGTAAGCTTTTAGTGCTATAAAGTTTATTCTGGACAATGGTTTAGCTGTATTCTACATATTCTAATACGTGAATGTTTATTTTCACTTAGTACTGTGCATTTTTTTCAGGACTTCCTCTTTGGCCCTTGGATTATCTAGAAGTGTGTAATTTCCATGTTTTCAGAGACTTCCCTGTGTCAGGATTGCTAGTATGACTCCATGTGGTCAAGGAACACCCTTTATGATTTTACTCGTGAAGTCTGCTTTATGGTCCAGGATGTGGCTCATTGTAAAACACCAGGTTTTTGGGAGCCCTAGAGTCCTGTCACTCCCTGTTACCTCAGCTACACCTCACATGGCTTGTCTCTCGCAGGCAGAGGAAAGAGGCCCCGGCAGGATGGGACAGATAGTGGGGCCTACGTTCTGAGGAATCCTGGACTACTGACAGAACTGACCTTGAGCTCCAGGGCCCTGCCCTCCCCGGCCAGGAACCTGGTTCCTCCTCCCAATGGAGCCTTTGTTTTTCATGACCCTTCCTGTGACATGTGATGAGCACACAATGGAGCTGAGGGAGGGCTGGGGACAGAGGAGCAGCCAGTCCAGCCCTGTGCCCCTATGCCCTTACCTCTTTCTAATGGGTGGTAAATGAGGAGGGGCAAGTCAGATGCCTAAGAAGCTCAGGCCCAAATCGCGGAGACGGCGCCGGGCTGTTGTCCCCCCTCACCTAGGTCCGCCGCTGGACGGCCTGTTCCCACCCTTGCAGGCAGGCCAGGCACAGGCTGAGAGCCGTCAGGGCCGCCGCCCTGGTCGCCGCCACCAGAATACTGTGTCCAGGGTCGACAGCCAACAGCAAGCAGTTGATTCCTCATCTACTTCCTATAGGACTTACAAGAACAGCGAAGAGCTTCGATCTCGCATCATATCCGGAATCATCACACCTATCCATGAGCAGTGGGAAAAGGCTAGTAAAAGCAGTCCCCATCGGGAGTTCCCACCTGCCACCGCCAGAGAGGTAGACCCTCTCCGGATTCCTCCACACCACCCGCACACCAGCCGGCAGCCTCCTTGGTGAGTACAGAGAGAGCCCCAGTGGGCAGCCCGTGCTTCTGCAGTGGGATCCCCACATCCATCCCCTCCTGCCACTTGGTTCCTCCCCGGCCCCTCTCTGTCTTCAACAGAATCACCAAAGTTTTGGTGTGTGGTGGGAGAAAAGGGAGACATAAATGGATCAGTGAGTTCTTCTCTGCTACTAGTCACCCTGTCTACCCAGCATCTCAGGCAAGCTGTCCGCCTCCCTTCCCAGGGCCAGTTCTCTGTGTGGTGTGTCCAGGGTTGCTGCCCAGGTGACTCACAGTAGCTTTGGAGCTCTTTGGCTGTCCAAGGTGTTTGCAGATTGAGACAGCAGCGTTAGAATTAGAAGCTTCTGCTGTGAAGGAGAGAACATAGACTAGGAACCTTAGTCGTCTGTAGTTGAGATAACACATTCCAGTGTGAGGCCCACAATGTGGTAAATGTGGGGTTGGCAGGGATAGAGGGAAGGATTCACTGTGGGGCATATAATCAGCTCTAGGTAAATGTTAACTGCCATTGTTGTTTTTTTTTTTTTTTAATTCTGGTTTGCAATCATATACTTTTGGTTAGTAAAAATAGGGAATCAGTTTAATTATTGTGAGTAATAATCATCAATTCTATTTGGCAAAATCTTTGAAAATTTTGGGTCCTGTAGAGAAAGTGGAGAACAATAAAAGATGTTCCCACTGCTCTGTTCCCACTGCTTATGGAAAGGCTGAGAATAGAGGTAAGATGACCCGTCTAAGGTCACCAGCCACTACTAAAAGGCAGAATCAGGACTGATCCAGGTATCTTCACTCCCTTTGAAATGTTCTCGCTATGGTCTAATTAGCATATGGCTAAGCCC
Organism: Hystrix cristata; assembly: GCA_004026905.1. NCBI lineage: Eukaryota > Metazoa > Chordata > Mammalia > Rodentia > Hystricidae > Hystrix > Hystrix cristata. Next base: position 26,470 of record PVJO010006731.1, read on the forward strand.
TGGACAGCAGTCAAATTGGGGAAGACTTAGACCTGAAATAAATTACCCCATACCCACACAGTCAGGTTTGATGACCCAAGCAACAGGAGCAGCCTCTGCCCCTTCCCGCAGGACACAGACTGTGTGTCACCTCTGAAACTTCTACACACTGTGAGCTAAATAAACTTTTCCTCCTTTAACTCTGGGTGTCAGGTATTTTGTCTTGGCAACGAGAAAAGTGAAACAGTTTGGAATCTTGAGAGGGGCCAAATTCTGCCTACCACACTCTACCCTGTGGCCTTCCAAATGCAAAATACATCTCCTCCCCCAGGATTCCCAAGTCTTGGCCCACCACTACTATGTCAACTCAGTTGAAAATCTTATCTAAAGTTGATTAGTGGGAAGGATTCCAATCTCATCAAAATCAGGTGTAGTGGCTCCTGAGCAGAATTTCTTTGTGTCTGTGACCAAGGAAATAAGCTATGTGCTCCTAGTGCTCTCATCATATAATCGTGGGGCAGGCAGATGGTGACAGTTATCAATTTCTAACACAGAACAAAAAGTACATGAAAGTTATTAATGACAACATTATTTATAGTTACACATTTAAACACCCACGCCAGAAACAGTATCAGTACCTGCAATAGAAGATCAAGTAAATTTTAAAAATTTGCTCCATGTAAGTGAATATTACTTGACTGTTAGAAAATTTAGTAGCAATTAGGGAGGAAGTCAGGGCAAGAGGGTGATGGGAGTGACAGTGATCAAAATATGTTATGTATATGTGTGAATCTGCCAAAATGAAACTCATTAATCTGTATAACCAGTATGCACTAATTAAAGAATAAAGTGCTTATACATTCTATTTTTTTAAAGTTAGTAGCAAAGATAACTTGAGAAATGTAGTCCTATATGGAGGAAGTCACTAGGACCCAAAATTATACTATAATTGGATAAAAATGTGCTTATAAAAGAAGTCTAGGAAAGAGTAGCAAAAATAATCATCGCATTAGAGTCAAATTATGGTAACATTTGTATTTTCTGAATGATTTATCATTTTTTTACTGTATAATTTACGCACATTTCATTTCTTGTCTTTGGTCATTTAGCCTGAATGCGCAGTATTTCTGAGCCCTACAGAGCCCCTGGCTTGCCTTTGAAATCAGGATATCTTCAGGGTGGGGAGAAGGAAAGAGTGATTGCCCTGCTTGCTTGGGGTGCTGTGGCAGATGCTAGACTTGTATGTATACACAAGCTCTTCTCTCCAGTTATAATAAGCATTTCTACTTCCCTTCGTGTTTCTATACTTCCATACAGAACAAGGTAATAAACTCAGCCCACCGTAATTTCATAGCTAATTTTGTACGATGATTTGGGAAGGAGCCTAGAAGATTGTAATCCTTAGACCAGGGATGTCAGATTACCTGGGAGATGGGAAAATGCAGTCCCTGGTCCCACCCTTGATCTTCTGAATTAGAACTCACATTTTAGCAAGATAGATCTTTCTTGGATTCATGTACATGTGACAGTTTGAGCAGCAGTCCTAGGTGAGTCAATACTGTAGGGTGAGGAATTACACCTGGATATAACTCAGGTTGTTGCTGCTGGGTCCTCCATGAAACCACAGCCACTATGCCTAAAGAAACCTGGAGTGCAGACAGTGTTGAGCTTGCCCCCAGTGACCATCTCTAGGTACAGACCAGCAGCCATATTATGGTTTGCACTGGTTAGGGTGAATCTGGTCTGCAGTAGGCACAGTCCATCCCAGCTTTCATACCAAATGTGTGAGATAGCCGCCTGAAAAGTCCTCAGACAGAAAGCAGATTGGAGAAGACCAGAGCTTGAAATACCACCAAATGGGCAGTGAACTCACTATTGGCCCCTTCTTACATCCTCCAGTCTAAACTCAAGGATGAGGAAGGAGGCACTGGCATGGATGGAGAGTGTTCCTGGATAACCCTGCACTTCAGACTAAAGAAATACGAAAGGGGTCAGCTAATGCCCAGAGAGACTGGAAAAAATCTCCTGTGTTTCATTTCTGTTTCCTCAGCCTATGACAGCATGCAGACACTACTCCTAAAGGAGACATGCCCTCCTTTCCAGTAAGAGGACTTATGGTCTCAGGAGCAACCCACTGTGGGAGTCTTTTTCCCTCGCTTTATCCTCACTTCACTTGATTCTGGACGCAAGCAGTCATGGGAAATATATAGAAGGGCCAGATAAATAAAGGCCCACCTTTCTGGCAGAGGACTAGAAAGGGCCCCCCCTCCAACCCTGCATGCCCCAAGGGAAGTGGAAAGTACCATGGACATCATATGGAGGTGTGCAGAAGGAACCCCAGAAAGTTGTTTAGGGACACCTGGCCTTACTGAAAAGCTGTGGGTGTGCATAAGTGGATCTGATTCCAAGTAGTATGTCAAACACTTTAAGAATGGAACTGCAGGATACCCACTGTCCAAGGCCTCAGATTGGCCATTGGATAGCATATACATGGTGCAGATCTTACTACTGCAAAGCCTTTAGAAGCAGAACTGACTTGAAACCAGAACTTGGAGCTCAAATTCAATTGAGTTGATCACTCGCTAAAACATACTAAGATTTTCTGTAAGCTTCATAACAAAATGTTCCACATGTCTTGGATGAAGTCTAAAATTACTAGGCATAAAAGAACCAAGAAAATTTCAGATCACAAAGAGACAATCAATGGATGCCAATACTAAGATGATACAGATGTTGGAATTATCTGACAAAGACCTTACCTGTTATAAAAATAGTGTAAGGGGCCGGGGACTTAGCTCAGTGGTTAGAGTGCTTGCCTCACAAGCTGAGGCCTTGAGTTCGATCCCTGGTACCAAAAAAAAAAAAAAAAAAAAAATAGTGTAAGAAGTGAGGTAAACATGTTGAAATTAATTGAATGATAGAATATCTCAGCAAATAAACAGAAGCTATGAAGAAGAACTAACTGGAAATTTTAGAACTGAAAAATACCACAATCAGAGTTGATGCCTGACTGAATCAGTAGTAGAATTTATTTGAGGAATCTGGTAACTTAAAAGATAGATCAGTAAAAATTACCCAACTGAACAACAGAGAAAAAAGATTTAAAAGTAAGACTCAGGAATCTGTGGATCACTTATAAAAGGTCTAACACTGGGGCTACTGGAGCCTAGAAGAAGAGAAAGTACAATATAAAAGAAATACTGAAATATGACTGACTTCTTCGATTTGGCAAATGAAATCAACCAACAGATCCAGAACACTAGGCCAATACTAAATAGGATAAACCCAAAAAAGTCCATGCCTGAACATGTCATTAACTGCCAACAACTGAAGACAAAAAAAAAAAAAAAAAAGCCTTTAAACGCAGCTAGAAAATATGCATTGCTCATAGAGGAATAAGACTTTAACTACAACTTTGCCATCCAAAACCATGGAGACCAAAAAGAAGTAAAACAACATTCTAAAGTATGGAGAAGAAAAGCATTGCTGACCCAGAAATCTACATCCAATGAGTATTTCACCTTCATTTCTGAAGAATATTAAGATTGTCTTCGTGAATAGCTACTAAGAGAATCCAACAGATCTTCTTAAAACGAATTGTAAAGGGAAATTCTTCAGAGGGGAAATGATAAGGTAGAAGCGTGTAATATCAGGAATAAAGGAGCAAACAAAATGGGAAATATTTGGGTAAATATAGACTGTTCTCTTGAGTTCGCTAAAATATGTTTTATAGTTGAAAGAAAAAGTTGACAGCGTGTGGTGGAATTCTCAGTGCACTGCAGTAGGTGACAGCTACAACACAAAAAGGGAAGAATTGAAGGGATTCGTGTGCATTTCTACATTACTCTTGAAATGATAAAATGTTATTTCTAAGGACACTGAAAAGTTACGTATATTTAAATCTTTTGAGCAACCACTACAAAATCTGTATAAACGAATAGTAAAAAACACTAAATTAAAATTGAGTAATAAAAGAAAAAGGAAACAGGAACAAAAATATAGAGGAAACAATTGCAAAACCTATAATAAAATGATAAATCTAAACCTAATAAAAATTGCCTTAAAGGTAAATAGTCTCAACACCCCCATGTAAAAGAATATGGGTGAATTTTGGAGTTGGGCAGGTCTGATGTGACTCCTGTCTTTCAGTTTACAGATTATCTGTGGCCTTGTACAAGAAACCTTGCCTCTTTGAGCCGTGGTGTCCTCATCTTTAAATAGAGAAAACAGGGCTGGGGATTTAGCTCAGTGTTTAGAGTGCTTGCCTCGCAAGCACAAGGCCCTGAGTTCGATTCCCAGTGCCAAAAAATTTGAAAATAAAATAGGGAAAATAATGAAACTTACTCAGAGTTGCCATAAAGATGAAATAAGATAACATACACGGAGCTCAGCACACCTGCTTAAGAAGTAGGTGAGAATACTTGCTCCTCTCTGCAGAGTATCTTTGGAAGAAAATACAAGAAACTGGTGTTAACTTGTCTGGTGGGCTGGGGGACAAGAATAAGATTTTTTGCCAATTACAGATTCACATTGTTCTGTCTACAATTCCAAAATCAAAAAGAGCTCTAACAACCTAATGTTTCATAAGCCTGGTGCCAGAACTCACAGGTAGCAGACCTAACCTAATGTAGCAGGAAGCTCTTTGTGTCTTTAGCTATCCTACTTGAGTGCATTTTGCAGAAATATCAGGGTATTGATGGCAAGGTCTTGCTTGGAAGTGTTAAGATATGTTGATGTAACCTTTCCAAATACAATGAAAATTTCTGGATTCCCAAACACACCTGGCCTAAGACTGTGGATTTGTGTATCCTTTTTCACTCATGAAACTTAAAACTGGGGAATGGATTACCTTCAGAAAATTGCAATTTAAAAATTAATCTTTTAAAAAGTAAATTTAAAATAAAACTAAATTTGGCATGTCTGATACAAAGCAACCTCTTGGTAAATGGTGGCGGCTGCTGTTTGTCCATTCTTTTAGGCATTTCTTGTCAACAAGTCTTTTCTTGTCCAAAACTGTGGTTCAGCATCACAGCAGCCCCAGTGAGTGCTTCTGTTAGATTTTACCTCTTAAAAGACCTGAAGTACAAGATTTTATAACAGGCCCTCCCATCTAGCTAGAAAATCCCAAACCCAAAGCTGGAACACACCTTCTGCCTCTCAGTCCTGAGACCTTCCTAGTTTGCCCAGCAACCTCAACCATTAGAAGATTATCAGTTGAATTTCTGTGCCCAGGTGGTGTTTGATGTAAGACCAAAGGGGTGTGCCTAAGGAGGGAACACTGTGATCAAAGTCACCCTCTAGTCCTTCAGCAGTGCCACTTTTGTGGCAGGGACATTCTGCCCCATTGGGCCCAGCCTTGCGGTTTTCCTCAAGGGTTAGAATGGATTCCTGTAGATGGATTCTCAGATGATGGAATGGGGCTGAAGTTTAGGGTTCCTGAACAGAAAGAATTTTTTAAATCCCCAGAGCCTTTATTCAGTACATCACTTGGCCAAGGGAGCTATAGAGAAGAGGACGGACCCTCTGGGCTCTTTATTTTAAATGGGTTCTAAGTGTGTGCATAATGAGTTCCCAAAAGCGTTTGTGTGTTGCAGCAAACTTCTGTTGAGAGCCTACAGAATGTGCTGTGACAACTTCAGGTATACAAAGTGTTGGGGTGGGCCTTGTAGCTACCTTTCTAGCCTTGTTGTATTTCCTCTCCCCTCCCCAGACAAGCTGGCATCCAAAGGGAAAAAGAAATGGCAGCACATTTCAGGAGCAGTCAGGCTCTTCACTGCTTGGCATTAGAAGCCACTGTGTCTGCTGCTCTGCTGGAGTTTGGTAAAATGCTCACTGCCCTCGGGTACCACCTGGTCCTCCTCCAGAGAGGCCAGATGTTGGTGACCACTAGAAGTAGTGACTCTTGGCTCCATGAACCCCAGGTCAGAAAAAATTTCTTTCCTTTGGCAGCCTGGCCTTGTCCACCTAAATTGCAGCATGTTTTCCAGCCCATTAAGTGGAACTGTCTGAAGAAGCACTTACTTTTGGATTTCTTCCCAGTCTCTAATTAATGGCTTCTTACCTGTAAGCTCAGATTAGCTGCTGCATATGAGGCTTTCCGGGCCTGGCAGGAGCCTGCCTATGCCCCAGAACTGTCAAGTTTGTGTTGCTTGCCAGGGCTCCAAGCAGATTCCAAAGCACACATTTTAAAATACTAAATCTTTCTTATTTTGTTACATCCATATCCTTTATGGAAAGTGTAAAAAGGAATCTCCTTACCCAGGAGTAACTATCACTATTATTTTTCTGTCTAGTTTTATTCATACATACTACGTTCCCCCCACCCCCACACATATACCCATATTTTTACAGTTGATTTCCCTTGGCTGTTGATAATCCCCCTTTTCCTGCACTTACCCTAGAACTTGAACATTTGCCGCATCTATTTTAAAAGCATTCTTACACCATTGTTTCTGTTTTCATGGCTGTATATAGGGATATACCATAATATACCTGTCTGGTCTGCATTTGGGCAGACTGTAGTTTCCCCAATAGAAGTCTTTGTGGTTTATTTTAATTTGATTTCTATATACTTTGAAGACAGATACCTAGGCATTGAATCAGTGGGGCTCTGAGAACCTTAGTGAAGTAAGGTAACCCCTGAGCTGCTTTGAGCCTGTCCCCCAACCCCACGTGCTCTTTAACCTTCACCTCAGTAAGTCCTTGTGTGTACCCTTCAAGTTATTGAATCAGAATATGAAGGTATATAAGATTTTTGAAAAATAGATAATATCTTATATGTATACATTAAAAAGAATATAGAATTTCTTGTCAGAGAGCATACACTGATTTATGCTCCTTTTAGCTCAGGCATTCTCAGTGAAGGAAAAAATTGGTTCCTGTAAAGAGAATCTTAGAGATTTGTGGCCTGTGGCCATCCAGCAAGGTAGAGTGAATAAACAAATACACACTATACAGGGGTCCTAAAATTCCATGCAAGAGCTGCAGTCAACCAAGAAGCTGAAAATACTGTTCTAGTTCATGTAACTTCATGTCTCTATCTCACTCCACCTGGCAGGCTTTTAAATCTTAGCTCTCCACTTTGGGTTTTAGAGTAATATTTTTCTGATGTAAAAATTCTTGGTTTTTTTCACAAAGTTTCAGAACTTGAGGAAGGTGTGGATAGAATAAAATTTATGTGAGGATGGCCACTGTTGATATTTTTGACTCCATATGACTGGGATTCTCCACGCTTTTAGCTTTTGTTCCACATAATTGCCATTGTAATGTGATCAGTGTTGATCTGTACCAAGGACCCTGTGAAGTAAACAGCCTTTGTGTTGTATTCTCATGCAGGAGTCTTCCCTGTCCCCTTGCCTGGGGATGCATTAGTGACCCCACAGGCCTCAGGTCTGGGCCCCTGGGAACGTGGGTGCCCAGCTGCTCTGGGACTTGCGGTAATTGTCCCTTGTTTGTTTCAGGTCTGATCCCCTGGGCCCCTTTGCTGTCGGGGGAGAAGACCTAGACCCCTTTGGGTGAGTATTGCTGGAGAGGCAGCAGCAACACAACTTACTCTGTGGCTTTCAGCGCTAGCTCATCTTCTAATTTTAGAGCTTTCGTCAGTCTCTTCCTTGGGGGTGGAGGAGGCAAGGTGTTGCTGAGCAGCTGCGAAGTCATGCCACTTTCTGTGCTCTGCCGTAACCCAGAGCAGAGCAGCAGGGCACTCACTGCTGGGAGGGCTGGGCACGCCCAGCAGGCAGCTCTAGTGTCATTTCTTAGTCCCCCACACCTGATCAAGGACGGAGGCCTCCCTGGATGGAAGGGTACACACAAGGACTTACTGAGGTGAAGGTTAAAGAGCACGTGGGGTTGGGGGACAGGCTCAAAGCAGCTCAGGGGTTACCTTACTTCACTAAGGTCTCAGAGCCCCACTGGTCTCTGTGACTCCTGTCTTTCACCCAGCAGAGTTAATACACAGCCTTAGCTGTGCACTCTGATCTCTGAACGATTTAAACTTGTTTTAACCTGTGCTGCAAAGTGACCCCAACATTATCATTTCATTTTTAGCCAGTGGAGAAATCACTTTGCATTGCAGCTCAAATAGTGACCTCGCAATTTTAGGAAAATATAGCTTATTCATCCTGATTTGAGCACATGAGGTCATAGAACTCTCTGAGGGACAAGTGCCGTCAGGAGCCTCACTTGGGTGTCCCAGAGACATCTGAACCTGCCCCACAGCCCTGGGGAGAGTGAAAGAACTAGTCTGCTGTGTTGTCACCATGCCGTGCTTAGTCTTTAGGCCCCCAGGTCATGCCCCACAGAGCCTGTGACTGATCACACTGACTCTGGCCAGTTCTAGCTCCTGTTCCTGATCACTTGTGCCCCTTGCTTGTAGCACATGGCAGAGCTCCCGATTTTGCAGGCTTGGGCAACCCTACAGAACCCAAAGCACAGGCTCCTCACCAGTGAAGGGGTTCTTTGTATTTTCTTGTTCTTGCTCACTTCCTGCTGGCCGTCTGCTCAGACCATCCAGAGTGGACCACTTGGTCATTTTTAGTCCTTTCTCCCCTCTTCTTCAAGGGCATTCTTGGCACAGCTGTGTATCTATCTTTTTTGCCTCAGGTTCCGGAGAGGTGGCATGATTGTGGACCCCCTGAGATCTGGCTTCCCAAGAGCACTTATTGACCCATCTTCAGGCCTCCCAAACCGGCTTCCACCAGGTGCAGTTCCCCCAGGAGCTCGCTTTGACCCCTTTGGACCTATCGGAACCAGCCCCTCTGGGTAAGTATTCACTCAGGTGGCTAAGAAGTAGGACTCGATGACAGCTCAGCTCACCTTGGCACTGCAGCAGCAAAGGTGTCTGATACCTGGTAAAGAACTGCCACTGCCACCACCTGTGGCTGCCTAGGGAAGGGAGCCTCCTCTGGGCCCTGCCTGCTGCCTCCCTGGAGCTTCCCCCCATTCCCCCTCTTCCCCCAATTCCCCTCCAGGGATGACTTGTAGGAGGAAGAGGAACTAGCACAGAATTAAGAAGGTGTCGGAAACCCATTGCATCTATGTCAGCAGTCTTAGTTAGATGGTACTGTCCACATGTTATAGATGTGAAAATTGAGGCCCCAAGAATTAGGTAATTTAGCTACAGTGGGAATGTCAGGATTCAAACCCAGACAGTCAGTCTGACTCAACAGTGTGTGGTTTTAAGCCCCACGAGCCACCATGTCACTCCGGGGGATGCGCTCCCCGTGCAAAGCCATGTCTGTCTGCGTGCCCTGCTTTCCATCACTCAGCTCACCAGTCTCTTTTTCCATTCCAGACCCAACCCAGACCATCTCCCTCCGCCGGGCTTCGATGACATGTACCTGTGAAGGCCTCAAGAATGTAACATCCCAGCCTCCCCTCTACTCTCCTGCAGCTGCCACCACTGGCCCCACCAGCAGCTGTGCTCTTGTGGGCTGGGGGCAAGGGACCCTGCCCATGTGTTTGCAGGCCAGCTGGGATTGCCTCCTCGCGCCGTCTCCAAGACCAGGCACCTGCTGCAGCTTTCCACCTGGCTGCACCTAGGTCCCTAAGAGAAGTCTGCGTGTCTCACCACCAGCTCCTCCTGCTTCTCATGGGAGACTTCGGCAACGCACACCCTCCACCCAAAACAGCCCCAGTTGCAGCGCTATAAGAACAGAACGCATTTTGAATGTTATTATTAAGAACTTAATGTCAATACAAAATTCATGTTGCCGGTTTCCCACTTTTCGTCTTTATTAACACACAGCTCCTTCCAGTTATGAAACTTCAAAGTGTAAGTGTTTGGGCTGAATAACTCTTTTTCTACCGAGGGCCCATTCTTGTTTCTCAGACCTTCCTTTTGTAAATTGCCGTTGCTCCTGAAAACACTAAAATGGGCCCTGGTCAGGCTGTGTAGAAGAAATATGTAGCTGGAAATGCCAAAGACCACACAGTGACTTTCAGCAGGACAGGCACACTGTGGAAGACTGCAGTATTCTGGTGAGGGCAGAATACCTGCATTGCTCCTGGTCTGGACCTGTCCTCCGGGCCCAGCTGTGCCTGGGCAGCAGTGGCCTTAGGCACAGGAATAAACAGGGCAGACCTGGACGCTCATCTCAGTTTGGCCCTCTAACTTGCTGAGCAACCCTAAGGAAATCATGGGAAATGAGAGGTGCCTTTCTTGCTCCAAAGCGCTTTGGGGCCTGTTCCTGTGGAAGGCAACAACCCTTAGGACCTGGGACAGGAAGAAAAGAATGAAAGTTCAGGGCTTTACGTAGTACTTACCTCCAAGCCTAAAACTGTTTCTTGTCCGTGTTGGGGCCTGGAGAAGAACACAGGCTCCATTCAAGTGTGGTCTTGAACTTCAGGAGCAAGGAGCCAGCCTCTTGGGGCATGTGTCCTGTGTCCAGAACCCTCTGGCCTGTGGCATTCTCTGGGTCCTTTGCAGCCTGAGTCTAAGAGGTGTGAGCAGTGCTGAGCCCCAGAGCTGCAGGAGGATGAAGCACTGGACAGCCCCTCATTTCAGCCATGTGTGGGTCCTTCACTACTCAGCTCCCTGGATTCCTTTCCCCAAATTTAGGACACGCCATTTATCTGTAGGCAACTACCATCGCCATTCTGAGGTCAGCTTCTGTACTGCTGGGTCATTTTGTAGCTGAGGACTGCCTGACTGCCCAGCAGGGCCTGGCTCAGATGGGGCGGGCCAGGGTGGGCAGGCTAGCTGAGCACGCGCCCTGGCAACCCCCTTGTCAGGCAGCAATGCAGTAACTGAGAAACGGAGCTAGCCACCTTGAAGCCTTTCTGGAGAAAGACCCACAGAATGGGCAAAGATACAAATGCCATCATTACTTGTAACCTTCTCCTTCAAGGAATGCCATGGGGATAGAATGTCAGTTTTCGTTTTGAAATTGGACCAACCCGCAACTAAAAGAGTCTGGAGCAATTTGCTCACGAAACAACTTTTTTAAGCATTTAGAGGAACATCGGACTAAACACGTCAGACAGATAACAGGGAAGGTAGGTAGTTTGGGAGTCTGACTCAAGGAAAAAAATCTAAACAATAAATTTACTATTTATATTTTCTAGTAGCAAAGGTTAAAAAGATAGTCATATGCATGATATGATAAAAAATAGTATTTATTATTACAGTAAAAGATACTGCCATTAAACCCCCTCAAAATACTCCCCTTTGCTTCAAACACATCCCACTTTCTGAGACAATTCTGGAAGTTCTCTTGCATGAGTGTCTTTATGTCTTGAATTGATTCAAAAGGTCTTGAATGACCTTTTATGGTCATTTTGATTTGGGGGAAGATGGAGAAGTCACATGGTTCCAGAACTGTTGAATAAAGAGGAGGATATACCACGGTGTTCTTAGGAGCTTGTCTTGCCATTAGATGGCACTTAGCAGCAGCATTCACCATATTTTCTTATCACATCTCATAAAGTCACACACAAAAGAGGACTTCCAGAACTGCTTCAGAGAGTGGCAAGACCCATGGGATCTGTGTTCAAAGCAAGGGGGGAGCGTTTCGAGGGAGATTAGTGACAATGTGTCTTACTGAATTTGTTAAAAATTTAAGCATTCACTATACATTTTGATCACCCCCTTGTACCTAATTCTGTTTTCTGAAAACAGAAAATTCAGTGATTCATCTACAGAATCAGCCATTATTGGGGTCTCCTGGTATCAAGGACACAGAGGAACAGTGTCAAAGGTGTCAGTGTGTGTGCTGGGGTGGGGGGGGTGGGAAGTGCTAAAGGACCTTGAGGAGCCCAGTCAGGCTGTTGCTGCTTGTTTTGATTTGGGCTGTTTCTCTTCTTCGAGCCATAAGTAATCAGCAAGCAGCATGCAAGAAATTCCAAGAGTGTCCTGTAGAACCCCCAAAATTACAGCCTTAATAAACCTGTGCCTCTTTTTTAAAAATAGTTTTATTGAGAGATTACATACCCATAAAGTTCATCCTTTTAAAGTGTACAATTCAGTGGGTTGTAACATATTCACAGTGTTGTGCATCCATCACCATATCTAATTCCAGAACATTTTCATCACCCCCAAGACAGTCTCATACCCATTAGAAGTCACCTCCATTTCACCCCTCCCAGTTCCAGGCAACCCCTAATCTTCTGTCTCTAAAGATTTGCCTGTGCTGAACAATTCTCATAAATGGAATCACTCAATGTGTGGTCTTTTGTGTCTGGTTTCTTTCACTTACTGTTTTCAAGATTTGTTGATGTTACAGTATGTATCAGTACCTCATTCCCTTTTTATGACCAAATAATAACCCACAGACTGCGTATATCAGTTTGTTTATCCATTTGTCAGTTGGTGGACAGTTGGGTTATTTCTGGTTTTTGGCTATTATGTTGCTTGTGAACATTCACGTGTAAGTTTTTGTGTGGGCAGATGTTTTCATTTGGGTATATACCAAGGTGTGGACTTGCTGGACCACATGGTAATGCAGTTTATCTTTCCAAAGAACTGTTGGAGTGTTTTTCACAGCAGCTGTATCATTTCACATTCCCATCGGTAATGTACGTTCCAGCTTCTCCACATCCTTGCTGGCTCTTGTTACTCTTCATTTTCTTGTTTATACCTATCCTAGTGGGCATCAAGTCTTATTTCATTGTGGCTTTGTCCATTTTTAAAGATCTGTTGACCGAGGCCAAGCAAGGCAGCAACTAGAGCCACTCACCCTTGGGGAGCAAACCATGGCTTTGACAGTAGCCATGGTCAGCAAGTCATAGAAGAGTTGGGTTTGCCCTTTAGGGATGGTTCTGGGCTCAGTGTGAAAAAGGACAAATCCTTTCCCTGGGGAAGTTCCTGTGACCTTTTCAGATCTAGTGAGATTCACTTCAATGGTTTGAAATTTCATTGGTTATCCAGTGACTACAAGTAGAATAAAGGCCTAGTTCTACATCCCTTGCCTTTTGGTGCTGAAGTACCATAGACCACTCACTAGTCTTGGGATACACTGGCCTATGTCCCACCTTCTCTTCCTTGGCTTCTGTCCTTACCAATCCTTAGATTTGGCTGTGTTTCTCATTGTGTTTATCTACTCAGTCATGAACTTCTGTCAGCCTCCATTGTAAGTCATGAGTCTCTCAACTCCAAGAATGTATTTTGTTCAAAATGGAAGCTGTGTTCCCGTGCTGGATGGCCAGCCACTGTAGACACATGGTTGGAAAATGGGTAGTAAATCCCACACAGCCTCACCCTTTGGAACCCAGCTTCTCTCATGATCTCTGTCATCAATGACATTTCATTACTGCTCCATGCCTCTCTTCACAGGAGGAAAATTGGAATCCGTAGTGCAGTTCATATTCTCTGCTACCTATTCTTGCGTACTTTGGTGCAGTTCCAATAAAGACAGGCAGCAGGTTCTATCACTAAGGAGAGAAAGAATTTCCTACATGCGTATCCCCAGCTTTCTGTGCCCTAAAACTCACATGCTTGGGGCAGGGGGCAGTGTTGACTTTTTGCTTCAAAGGAGAGGTTCGCAGGCAGGACTCTCAGCCCAGCCTTGTTTGCCCTTGGGAAACACCACTTCTCTCCGGCTGTGCTCAGCCCAGAATCTCCCCCTAAAGGTGGATCAAAAGGCAAAGGTGGTTGGTGGTGAGGGGTAATGAGGGCAGAGCATAGAATGTGAAAAGCAGCAATTCCAGGAAGCCTTGGATACGCCACTGGTGACAGTGATGGTGGGCGTGCAAAGTGGAGAGTCAGGCCTGGCACAGAGGATCACGAGGCTGACGGTAGTCTAACAGGACCCCAGGTGGCCAGGTGGATGCTGGTTCCAGATGAGGCACATGCAGTAGGTGCTGAGTCACAGTATGATGGGTTCAGAGGAAGGAGGGAGTGGGAGGGTCCTGCTGAAGTGTTACTTTTGGGGTTCAGCTGTGGTAAACAAACATTGTAGCCAAAAAAGGTTAGGGTCCAGGAGCAGTGGGATCGTGTCATCATTGCCATGATCTGGGAAGCAGAAACTCCAGCGTTGCAGAGCAACTACCTAGATGTGCACCAGAAAGTGGATGCCCTTCATACTGCCACCTCAACCTCCCTCGGCTCAGGTCTAAGTCCAAGGCTCAGGTGAATGCATTTGATTATCTGCATCACCTCTCAAGCCCTAGCAGCAAGGGATCCTGGGAAAATGTGCTTGTTCTCTCTTCCCACCCCTGCCTTCAGGAAGGTACACTGGGCCTGGCGAGCCAGGCTCCCGTGTCTGCACCATTGGCAATGACAGGTGGGTACCACAGCCCTACTTGCCCAAGCCTAACTCGCCTCCGATGCTTGCTCTAAGTACACGTTAGCACATCCTGGGCCTTGATCCACACCCGCAAAGAGGGCCTTCGAAACTGTTTTCTAAAAGTTCCTCTTGTGATTCACAGGATCATGCAAGTTTGGAGAGTTGAGAAGGAAAGACTCTTCTGTGCTTGCATCCGAGATCATGAGTGGCTGCAGCGCCACCCAGGACCTTGTTAGAAATGCAAAATCTCAGGTCTCATCCCCAGTTTATTGAATGAGAATCTGCATTTCAACAAGTTGTCCGTGAAATTCATGTATATGTTAGTTTGAGAAATGTCCTTGCCCTTCACCTTGGTATCAGATGCAAATAATTGAGCCCATCAGTCTCCTTAGTTGATGGCACATGATTAGTGCATGCAAGAACCCTCTCCATTTTAAAATTTCCCTGATTGAATCCCCAGTATCCACTCCATTCCCTTATCCTGGGGATCACTCACATGCATCCTGTGTGTCTTTAATATACATTGTATCTTCAAATCATATGAGATGTTACCTCCATTCTACAGGCCAGAAAGAATCTGGAAAGATCTGCTAACTTGTTCAAGGCCAGGCAGGCATGGGTGTGACTGCAAGCACTCCCTTGTCAGTATGTGGCCTTCACCTGCAAAATGACGGTCACCCCTGTGTGCAGGACTGACGCAGGGTTTGTTATTACTGAGCTCGTGTTACTGAGGTAAGCGTGGGGCTGAGGGACAGGAGGAGAGGAGACGTGGGCCACCTCCAGTGCAGGAAATCAACATGCACCTGGGGCCCACAGTGTGCTGGCTTATCTCGTGTGGTCCTCCTCACAAACTCAAGGTAAACACTGCTGGCAACCTTACTCAAGACACTGGACATACTCCTGAAGGGCGTTAGAACTGGGGCAGCTTCTTCATCTGAAGTCAGCGCTCTTTTCAGCAGAACTGCTGTGCTCAGGCCACACACCCTGGTCCAGGCAGGAGCATGGGTCCCTGGGCAAAACCCAGGCCAGAAGCTGGAAAATGAGCCCAGACTTGTGTGAGAAAGGGAGGTGCCGAGTAATCCGCAAGATGGTCTTAGACTCTGAAGTTGGTCCTATTTAAAAAGTGTGCCTCATGTTCCGGAGCCCTTCTACCTGCAGCCACTGCACCCGGAGCCCCCAGGTGAGGAGCATCTGAATCCACCAGCAGACCTCTATTCTGCAGAGTGGGGAACAGGCACAGGAAGCCCTCTGTGAGGGTGAACTCCTGAGCAGCTCATTTAGGCCCAGGGTTGGAGCAGGGTGCCATCTCCTGGGCCCAGGTGCTGCTCACCTCGGCTTTCTGAGCTCGCAGGATGGAAGCTGTTTTTTCCCACTGAACAGTCGAAAAAGCCAGCCCAGAGCAGATGAGTGAGAGTGACTTTCCTGGGGCGACACAGATGACTTAAGTTCTGGCTTCAAGTCCCAGGGCATTCCCACTGAACAGTGGCCAGAACAGCCATGCGGTTCTGAGTGACAAAAATAGGAGGGTCCCCTTCCCTTCCAGCTCCCCGTTCTAGCAAGGATACTGGGAGGGCAGCATACCGGTTCAGCACCCTGGTCAGCGCCTGCCCTTTCCGATGCCTCAGGAGGTGGTGGTCTTTGGGCCAGATTCAGCCAGACCATTACTTCCTAATCCAGGATGGCCCACTTCTGCGGACAAGAAGAGTCCCAGAGTGGAGAGGATACAGGTGTCCTGCCTCCAATACACCTGTGTGTATTGCAGCAAAGCCCTGCTCTCTCGCTTCCCTTCAGATCCACAGCAGCAGTTTCATCCTTCAAGCTGTTTGGTTCCCAGGATGTAAATTCAAGTGAGAAGACATTGATAGCAATGGACAGGAGGCTTGAGCCACATTAACCATGGCAAGTCTTGAGCTTTCCTGTCTGTAAAGTGCAGGTAAGGGTGGACCTGACTCAGATCCTGCCCATCTGTGACATTCCATAAATAAGCAGACCATGAGCCTGACAGTTCAGTTCTCCAGAGTTCCCAATTCACAGGCAAGCCACGGGCCTCAAGTGGCAGCCCACAGCCCAGATCTACCACAGTTGTGCTCCAACCAGCCTGCATGTTACTAAACCTGCTAACACACG
Source organism: Hystrix cristata (assembly GCA_004026905.1). Lineage (NCBI taxonomy): Eukaryota > Metazoa > Chordata > Mammalia > Rodentia > Hystricidae > Hystrix > Hystrix cristata. The sequence continues at coordinate 42,798 of PVJO010006731.1, forward strand.
CGATGGCATATTAAATTTGAGTCCTGACTCTGCTGTTCACCAGCTATGTGACCTTTGACAAGTCACTTAACCTGCCCATGCCAAAATTTCCTCATCTGTAAAATGGAGGTAATGACAGGACCACCTTGGGAGGGTTGTGGTAGTTTTAAATGAGCTAGTAGATGTAAAGACACAGAAGAGGGTCTGGTATCCAGAGAACGCTATATATTGTTTTTAAAAATGAATGACCTAAGGTTTACCTAATTCACTGCAATGTAAAAACATGAAGTATTTTCATCTAACTGACCTCTGTCAAATCCCCCTTTCTCATCTCAACATCTAGGGCCCAGCCAACAACGAGCTGCTTACTTTGATCTCAATCAGTTTAAACTTTCCAACTCACATCCAGTCCTAAGGAGTCTCTCCTGGGCCTCTTCTGGGCCCTTACTCCTCCAGCCCTCCAGCGCATGGGTGGGGAAGAGGAATGAGAAAAGCCAAGTGCCTTTGCTGGCCTATCATGATGATGGGGGTGACGAGGGGTGAGCTTACTCTCATTCACACTAGGTTTTGGGGAGGCTGCTTTTTTTGATGCCGGGTCTCTAATGGGCACTACACATAACTGGCAAGAGTTTCCCTAGCAGCAAGGGACCCTGGGAAAATGTCCTTGTTCTCTTTTCCCAACCCTGCCATCAGGAAGGTACACTGGGACAGTGGTCTGGTGAGCTAGTCTCCTGTGTCTGCACCATGGGCCATGACATAAGTGACTATCACAGCCCTACTTGCCCAAGCCTAACTTTCCTCAGATGCTTGCTCTAAGTACACATTAGCACACCCTGGGCCCCAATCCATATCTGCAAAGGGCTCTGAACCCTCGGAGGCTGGGGCAGTCTCTGTCCAGTCCACTAGAAGTGCAGTTTGTCTGCTGGGCTGCAAAGCCAATCGTGCCACCCCACAGCCTCCTCTCTCCTTCGGACCTCAATGGTTAGAGTCCCTAAAACACCAGCATCCTCCACCTACCTTCTCAGGCCTTGGACACTGGAAGGGAGCACAGGATTGCCTCCTCCCACCTCCCCAACATCATCATCCCTTCAAGGTGACATGGCTGGTCTGCAGGGACCTCTCACCCCAGGAATTCTCCAGGTCAGAAAGGAACCTTGATTCCCTGTCCATAAACACCCCTGAGCTTCAGAAAACACAACCAAGCCTCTCAAGAATACTCTTCTTGCGTGTTTACCTGCTTGGTGCTAAATTTCTGAACCCTGGCACTGAGTAGCTGCTTGAATCTTTGTTGAAGGAGTGAGTGAAGGATACTTGGATGGGCAACTTTCAAGTGGTCTCACAGCTCAGCATGTTTCCAGCAAGGACGCAAGAGGCTAGTCCCCTTCTTGGGGGTGACCCCATGTTTATGAGTGAGTAAGCCCTGGGGGAGGGGAGTGGTACACAGCATATCGGACCCAGCAGGTGGCATCTCCCTGGGCCCTCCCTTGACCTCGCTTTGGCCCCAGCCAGTCATTTCTGTACCCACACCAAGTCCAGCTGTTCGGCTGCTCTTGAAAACCTGGAGCCTTTAAGCACAGGGCAACAGCCGGCCGGAACTGGAGCAGCACCCCCTTTAATCCTGCCACTGCCTTCCACAGCCACCTTCTGTGTCCACTGATGTCACCTGCCGAGCCCTGCAGACACTTGCACTTGGGCCTCTGCTTTCATCTGTTATGGAGGAGCGTGGGGAATCCCAGGAGAGTCAGCAATCCTGACAACTCACCTCCAGCTGCCTAACCCCCACGAGTAGCTTCAAGGAAAGGAGATGCAGACACATGGGAATCAAAAAGAGGAGCATAAGGAGAGACTGGAAGAAGGGAAAAATGAAAAAGGTGGGGATGGAGGGATGGTTTTTGTGAATGTCCTTGGCCTTAAGTCAGGACTGGCTCAGACACTGCCACCTGGGAAGAGGTTGGCATGGCAGCCGCCTTCTTCCCTAGCCTCCTTGCTCCCCTGGGGCCAGCTCTCCTGCCAGAAAAACTAGTTGGTGAGTTTACTTTCACTCAGTAACCTTCTCCTAAGCCCAAGACATCAGCAGTTGCCACTTTGACCTTGGTGCTTATATAAGCCAAGTGGGGACAGGCCACAGAGATGGAGGCCTGGAGCTCAAGGTCACGTCCTCTGGCTGCAGCAGGAGCCCTGAGAAGAGGATGGAGAGCCAACAGTGCCAGGATCACCTCTACGATGCCTTAGTCCTCTGAAGACTTCCTGCCACAGACAGCTGCAAGCGATCCCAAGGTGGGCAGAAGCCTCTCCCCGTGTGCCATGCCTGGTGCCTGTCTTCAGTTACCCCGTGACTTACACACTGTGGCTGCCCTGCTCTGCAGATGATGAAACGCAAGTGCCCGCTACAGCCTCTGCCCTGCTGCACACCCCCTCACCCTCCCGCGTGCCTCCCTTCCACCCACCCCAGCACAGGACACGCCTGGCTGCTGAGGCCTGCCTCTGACCTCTGCTCATGTGGTTCCTCTCTGCCCAAGCACTGTTCCTTCTCCCCACTCTCACCTAACTCCAGGGTCTGCCTCACTGTGTCAGAGTCCTATTAGACATCCCCTCCGGAACGCCTTTCTGACCCCAGCTCCATCGGGTGGCTCCTCTGCACACCTGCACAGACACACGACCCCTGGGCATTCTCTCTCCCAGCAGCTGTCATGCCACCCTGCTTCCCTAGACACCTGGGCACCCCAAGGACAGCAGCTGTGTGCGCACGGTGCCTGGGCCAGAGAATGCAGACCAGACCGTGAATGAATGAGTGAACATTTACCAGGCACTTAGGAAGCTCCAGGCCCTGTGCTAAGTGCTTTATAGGCCTTGTCTCATTTGCTGCTCATGGCAGCCTTACGGGGAAGGTGCTGTTATCAGCAATGCCATTTACAGATGAGGAGATGGGCTAAGAGGCATGGAGCACAGCCAAGTACCCATGCAGTACATGCCTGGAGGCTGTGGTTCACACTCATCTGGATAGACAATCCCAGTGGACCCCTCCGTGGGCTCTGCCTCCCATCCCTGTGAGCTTCGAGTAGGGGGAAAGCACAGAAGTTCTTGGCCCCCTGGGAGGAGGGGAGAGGCAATCCTGGCACCCTCTGCACCATGAGGTGTCCCGATGCTGCCCATCTGCTCGTGGACAACCCAGTCTAGGAAAAGGAAGGATGAGGGGGGAAGGTGTTTGGGACAAAGACAAGAAGATACAACAGGGCCAGAATTGTGGCTCCAGCCATTGGCTCCACAAAGGAGAGGTTTGGAAATTTGGAAACCTCTTGGCTAAAACCAGATCCAGTCCAACTCTACTATAGTCTGTCCCTAAAGGTACCCAACACCTGACCAGGAAATGCTAACAGGCTTCCACGACAAGGACCTCCCTACCTCTCCAAAGCAGGCAAGATCTCAGCATCTTCTCTTTCCTCTGGCTAAATCTACTTCCTGGGGGGCACTAAGGGATGTCCTCTCTCCAGGAGAAACCAACAGGCGCAGCATGAGGGCATCTCCCTGCCTTTGCAGTGCCCTTGACACTACTTCGCTCCTGACAGAACCCCACCTCCTGTGGGTTCTTCCTAAGGCCCCTTCTACCTCCTCCTGTCCCCTGACATGAGGCACCATGCTGTCAAATTTGGCAAGCCCTCTGGGAGTAGGAAGGTTTGCAGTTTTCCTCTGGAAGACCAGAGAGGTGGATCTATCTACCCAAAGGCCCACAGGAAATGAGTGACCACCAAGATCTGGCTCACCTTGTTCGCAGTCCAGGACTAGAGTCCCTTCCTGAAATGCTAAAGTGGAAACACTCCTAGACATCTCTCCTCCTGCCCTCAAAGGAGGGAGTGGGAAGGATATACAGATGCCTGGCCTGGAGAGGGGACAGCAGGCTACTTCTGGGAGGTCAGCACGCTGGGACCTGCGTGGCCCATGGCTGGGGTGAAAAAGAAAACATTATCCCTCATCCAGAGGATTCCCTGGCTTTTGGCCACTTCCCCAGGCTGTGTGTCCTTGGCTTCTGAGCAAGGTCAGACAGGAGAAAGCCATGTGTGTGTGGACAGGGTGTATGCACGTGAAGGTGTGAGTCAGTGTGTACTTAAGCATGTCCGCAAGTGTGAGCAGGTGTGTATGTACAGGAAGAGGATATGCTAAGGAAAATCCCAGGAAAAGCAATGCTTATTCCCAAGAGGGAGCAATATGGGCAGGGTCTTATGCAGCAGACACTGTCAGCAGGGAGACTCACAGGACGCCTGCAGGAAGCGAGTGGAGGGGACCATAGGCACCGGGGTTCCACAGGTCCAGGCCTGGGTGCTTCGGGCCCTCAGACAGGGGAGAATCAGCTGACATATCTCACAGGCTCCTAAGCACCCAGAAACTGTCTTCCAGGTCCAACTGGTGGCTGGCTGGGAAGAGGGCTCTTCCCTCATCAGGGAGATGCCTCTAACTTCTCCACATAACACTGTACCAAGGCCCAGGGGGAAGAGGGCAAATGGGCTGCGGCAGCAGGGCCCAGGAACAAAATAAGCTTCTTCAAACCTCATGGCATGTGATCGTCTATGTCACTGATTCCTACCCCAAGACAGGGTTCTAGGAGGACAACCTAGTCTCCGAGCTGAGACTGTGGGGCTGCAGGACCCTGATAAGGCCCGGCTGCCCTGGCAGCCATAAGAAACTTGCTTCATTCATTTACTCATCAAAGAACACCTACTATGTGTGTCAACCACTGTCTCCTGAACTGGGAGAGCAGCTTGAACCAGTGAGACCGAACAGCCAGCCCTTGTGCAGCTTGCAATCCAATGGGGGAGGCAGTGGAAAGGACACAGCCTATTGGTGGTGATTAGCAAGGAAGGAGAAAGAGGGAGTGAGGTGGGGGTGCGGCTTTAAATAGAGCAATCAGCAAAGGCTTCAGTGAGAAGGTGATGGTTGAATAATGTCCCAAGATGGTGAGGAAATGAGTCTTGCAGATAGCAAGGGGAAGAGCCTTCCAGGTGGAGGAAACTGCTTGTGCAAAGGCCCCGAGTTTGGAGTGAGCCTGGCAAGGTTGAGGAATGGCAGAGGTGAGTGTGAGTACAGCTGGAGTGGAGTGAGGGTGGGAAGTGAAGTCAGAGAGGCTTAGGGGTCAAATGGCACAGGACACTGTAGGCCATTGGGAGGGGTGGGCCCAGATTTGGGAGAAACCTAAAACTTAAGAAATTTGGGGGGAAATCCTTAAAAATAAGGTAGGATTGCAAACGCCAGACTATTCAGTGCCTTGGAAGGAGTCTGAGGGGGCATGTCAATCGTCTTGCTGTAAATTCACCTCTGGCTGCAGTGAGCATGTAGCTTTTCCTTGGAATGAGAAGGACACTCGGAGTCTTGAGCAGATGAGGGACGTGACTTGACTGTCCTCTCAATGGGCTTGGAGAGCAGAAGATAAACTGGGATGGGAGCTTGGCAGGAAGAAAGTCAGGACATCAGTGAGAGACCTGGACAGGCAGTGGCAGGAGAGGGGCAAACTGTGATCAGATTCTGAAAACACAGCTAGCAAGATCTGTGGGTGGGCCGGACGTGAGGTGCGAGAGGAGGCGAAGGGCTGACCCCGGGATTCAGGGCTGATCGAGTTAACCCAGCGGGGAGGCAAGGAGAATGCCACCCTCCCGAGTTGGTTTTCATTAATCTACAAAGAAATTCAAACTCAGACAGGCAGAGTAACTTGCCCCAAGTCACACAGCCAGCAAGTGGCAGAGCCTGTATTCAAACCCAGGTCTTCCCAACTCTGAAATCAGCATCTGTTCAGATACATCAGGAAAAGCAGGGTTTGGAGGCCCTAGCAGTAGCTCCTGGGTGTAAGGCACTTTCCAGCAACCACGGGAGCCCCCAGGACAGCTCCACACCTAACTGCAAAGAGTTCTATAAAGAGAGTTCCCGGTGCTCCTCAATCTTCCTGGACTCCTTTATAACCCTGTTTCTGACCCACCAGCTGGGAGATCTCAGCTGTACTTTGGGGAAATGTTTTTGGTATCTCTCAAGTTTTGTTAATTCGCTGACAAGGTAAAGACTGCCTTGATCCATTACACACATTTTCTAACATGAGTTTCTACATTAGAATGCAAAGCAGGCCTCTCTGGCTTGGAGAAAACCTGAGAGTCCTGGGATTTCATTTCCTAACAAATTTATCCCCTAAATACAATTCACTGCATTTAAACTGATAAGAACTGATGGTCCCAGATGTACCCTCTCAACAAGTTTAGCATCCAAATAAGTCCCCCACTGTCACGGTAATCCAAATGGCTCAGATTGATACCTTTATTATCATCATTATGGACTTGAAAAGCCTTAGCCCATCTTTTGGGATGCCCAGTTCCCCTGGAGTTCGCCTTGCAGGGCTCATGCCACCTCTACTGCTGTCCCTGGTTTGTAGCCTGGGAGAACCGTACACATCCACCCATCTGGAAGCCCAGGACCTGTGCATCATTCACCATCTTGGGCTTTGTTTTTTTCTAACCACACCCTTTCACACTGCGACAGAACCCAGGAGGCCGAGCTAAACAATCTACATCCCTTCAGCCCTCCCCTTTCTGCTCCCAACAAAAACTGCCAGCAGGAGCAGATATTTGATCTGTCTCAGAAGATGTGAACCCAGATGTTCCACTCGGTAGACGGAAGGGTCATGTTACTGGTAATGAGGGCCTATAGACCTCATGTGCACGTCGGCCTCTCTGCCCCGGAGACAGTCAGGATCCGTATAGATGTGCTCAACCTCAAGGAAGTAAGTGAGACCTGCTTGGAAGCAAAATCTCACTGAAATGGGCCCCTCAGAGTCTTTACACCAGAAGGCATGCACTCTGGAAGTCCTCTAGGGCTGCCTGGACTGGACAGTGCCTCCCCACATTCTCAAATGCCTGCACGTCCTTGCCACCTAGCACCTACTTCCCTTCCTTGTCAGAAGCTGAAAGAGAGTTTGGAAGGAGCCTGGAAACATTCCACAAGAGAAAGAGAAAAAATGATAATCAATGTGGCCAGACTGTCCAGGCCACCTGAATATGCCTGATTTCTCCCCAGATTGTGGCTGTACTTTACTACTAAGGAAGGAAGCAGGAGGCTACAAATTCAGCATTTAAAAAAATTTTTTTTTTTTTTTCTGCTAGCAGAGTAAGGTCAGGCCCAAGAGACATACTGTTAAGGAGGAAAGATGATAAAGGCCTGTGTCACACCCATAGAAATACAACAAAGTGCTCATAATTTCTTGTATAAAAGATCTTTCATGCCCAGAGATGGGCAAAAACTCCACCAAACTCCATAAAATAAGCCACTGCAGAAAATTAGTCACTGCTGGAAATTACACCCCAAAACCAAAACCAGGCTGTGACAAACTGAATATAGCCCATCCAGCCAAGAGGCTCTTTAGCAGGACCGTGAGAGCAGCTGGCGTCTTCACAGTGGTCACCAACGTGGGGCCATAAAGTGGCACGGAGGATGACCAGCGCCCGGCAGATACCTCTTGTTTTGAAGGGGTGGCCGCAGGTGGAGACCGGTTCCCACTCCCAAGGCAGAACCGGTTTGAGAGGTTATAGGTCCAACCCTTTACTTGACAGAGAAGTGTAGCTCAGGCCTGAAGAGTGGAGGGCTGCGGTTCAGTCAGTGGGGTGCTGCAGGAAGTCACCCCAGTGCTGGCTGACCATGAAGCTACTTCCCAACTTAGATGGTCAGGGCTCCTCCAAGGTCACCTAACACTCTCGCTTGGCTGATGAGGATAGAGGTCCTGGAATTCCCCACGACAGGAGGAAATGATAGGCAATCTCTCAAATGGCTCCCAACCCTCAGAAATGCCAAGAAGCCTCATCTTCTAAGAGCAGCGATTTCTAAACTTTGTATTTTTAGCAGCAGAAGCCATCTTCCAAACAAAACCTTACGCAAAACCTCAAGCTGTAAAACAGATCAGCAGGCACTTGCCTGAGTGGGGCCCAGCCCAGCTCCCTCTCCGGCACCCCACACTCCTTCCACCGGGCTCCGTGTGGAGCTGTCTGAAACCCCAGCCCTCCGGGGGTCTCAGGGCCCTGGAGCTAGTGCAGCCAGATAGAGTGGGCTCTTACTTAAGACCCCTGGAGAGCACGGCTGGCCTCTGAGACTTGAACAACTTCATTCTCCACCAGGGCTTGGCCCCCATCCCCATTCAGCTGTCTCATGCGCAGGTTAATGGAGCCGTAGGTCTTCCTGGGGCCTCTGCCAGGGACGAAGGTCCGCCGGCGGTACAGCTCGCCTTTACACAAGGAGACCATGAGCAGCACCGACAAGAGCATGCCACCCACCGTGAGTAAACCCAGGCCCGCAATGATGCACTTGTCCAGGTGGGAGCCCAGGCGGGCATAGTACATCTCTAGTCGCTCCATCTCCCTTGCAGTCACTGTGTCCGGGTTGACGCGGGCCTCACGGGGTATGGCGTACGCTGTCACCACCAGGAGGATCCCACTCACCAGAAAAACCAGAGCAGAAACGAAGCCGTAATCCACAGGGCGGCTCACGGGCTCCAGGCCTGGTCCCTCCTCTGAACGTAGGGAAAGATCGTCCTGCTGGGACCGGGGCAGCGAGGGGACACCACCCGGGGGACTGGGGGAGCTGCCCAGTCTGGCATCCCCGGGGTTCTGGAAACGGGTCTCATGCTCCTCTGAGGAGAAGCAGACGTTCTCCACACCCGCCCTGGGTGGGGCCACGTGGCCCAGAGGAGCCGGTGTCCTTGGGAGCTGAGGACCATTGCTCAGTGTCTTCAGTTCCAGACCAGGGGGAGATGCCATTGGGAAGGAGGACCCCAGCTCATCCCTTGGCCCCTTGGCAGCTAGAAGAGAAAACAGAAAGCCAGCTGAATTGAACAAACCTCTACCAAGTACTGCTGGTGCCGGACATCACACTTGTCCCTGGGCACAGCTGCACCCTAGAGTGTGATCCATGCTAGGCTCTAGCTCTACCACTGATTAGCATATGGTTTTGGACAATCTATTTATCCTCTCTGGGCCTCAGTTTCCCCATAACATTAACACCACTACTTCCTGCTGCATAAGGCTGACACAGGGATCGTGACAACCCATACAGAGTACTCAGCAGAGTAAGTGTCCAGTAAGTATTAGTGATGAGCTATTGTTATGATGGAGGAATTTGGATAGTGTGGCTGTCAGGTTCAAATCCCAGCTTCCCCACTGGAGCTTAGGCAAGTGATGGGAGCTCCTCTTCAGACTCAGTATTTTCATCTGTAAAATAAGAAATACACAAAATGCCTTCCTCAGGTTTTTGTGAGAATTTCATAAAATAATGTACACAACGCCTTGACCAGTTAAAATAATGGACATTATTGTATGAGGAGAATGATATGGCAGGGAGAGACGGTGTTGTTAGAGATGACTAAGGTGTTACGGGAACAAAGAGGAGAAAGCAGGGGGGCTTCTGAGAGTTGACATCATTTGAGCCAGACCTCAGAGGACAGTGGAAAATTCCCAACAGTGAAGGGGATGAGGAGGGTATTCTGGAAGGGGCAGGGGTGACTTTGAGGCCGGCTGGAGCCAGCTCACAAAAGACTTGGAAAGCCAGGCCAAGAAGCTAGGGGGCAACAGGTCATGCAGGCACTGGAGCAGGAAGTGCTGAGATCTTCCTGGGTCAGAAGGCAGGACAGGTGGTTTAGAAGGGACAGAATGAAGGACGGGGTCCAGAAAGGAAGCCAACAGGTAAGGGGGTGGGCCTGGCAGATTAGGCAACCAGCAAGGTGCAGACTGAGGTCAAAGCCAAGTGTCTTTATGTAAACGTGGGGCTGGAAGCCTGGACTAGGAGGGCAGGCAGGGGAGTGAGAAGGGGGTACTCTCTGTGCTGCAAAGTAGGTCTCCCCCAACCAGTACCTGCACCCCATCACAGAGGGCACCGACTCAGCCCATGGGCCAGCCTTGCCCCGTACAGGCTTTGTTTTGTTTTGCCTCTGGCCTGTTCATTTGTTTTTGGTGAATTCATTGCCAATACATAAAAAGCAAAATATTTTACATTTTAAACCTTGGACTCCTGGCTTCTCTTGCAAAATGGAAGAGTTTGATCATGCTAGATGCCCCTCCCTTCCCAGCACTCAGTGGGACTTGGCCTTCTCGCCCTCCCTTAGGCAGGTCTAGACTCTTCCCACCTGGCACATGTCTTTCTTGATCCTACACCAGAACCACAAACACTCTGATGTCCTGAGGGTACATATGCCCTGGGCTCCAGGCACGCGAATCCCTCCCATGGCACAGAGACTCCCAGGGGCAGAGAGGCTCCCGTGCTCTGGTGTCTACACTCACATGTGGATTCTGTGCATTCTCTAGAGCTCTGTGGCTGTGCGTGTGTGTGTGTATGTGTGTGTGTGTGTCTGAATATGAGCAAATGAATAAAGCGAGAATAAATGAATGAATAAATGAATGAAACTCCAAAAGGCTCAGGGCAAGAAGGCATGTTTTCCAATCTTTCTGAACTTCCTTCCAATATGAACTTGCAGCAGACATCTTCTCTTAGCACACCGAGGGCCTTTCATCTAATAAAAGGCCTGTCTACTGACAACTCATTTCAGCCGCTACATCCCTCTTTCCAGAGTTCCCACATAATAAATGTTTCCTGAGGACCTATACTATTGGCTGGGCCCTGTTTAGGACACCTCAGTCAGGAGAAAGTGTCCTGTATAACCCTCACCAGCCTCCATAATGTCAGGAATCACAATCTGTTTTATGAAACAGAGCCAAGATCCCACGGCACAGATACGGGGGCCAGGAGTTCCCTAAGAATTATTAGCTCCTACACACCTGCAAACCAACATACTCCTGTGCTCCACCAGTCCGGGGGCTGGGAGATGCCTGAATTTCACCAGCTGCACAGCCCCTGCCCAGACCTCTCACTTCTCAGTGACTAGACAGGAAGATGGGGAATGCTGGTTGGCCTTTCACACTTAGCATCTCAAGTCAAAAACAGGGTCCAGTAGTGGGTGCTACTGGGGCACTCAGATGTGCAGGCCCTCAGCACTTTCCACAGAACACAGCTCCCAGCATGGACCCGTTCCCCAGACTGACACACCGAGGCCTCCATATCCCAGAGGACGTATGGGGCACCCAGATTCTTGGAGGGGAACTCGTTCATCCTGTAGAACCCAAAACTTTTTCCTTGGGATGCCTGAGCGAGGGGGCAGAGAAAAAGGAGCTCTCCCCAGCCGAGCATGAGAATGTTTCTCTGCCAAGGGTTCCCATGCCCACCAATTACACAAGGCCATGGCCATCAATTACCCGAAGAATAAGCAGAGACAAAGTGACAGATACCCCTGCCCGCTACTCACACCCCACAACTGTATCAGTTACTCCAATTCCATCTGTAGGGGGCGGGTCCTGAGACACACTCCAGTTCTACTCTCACCCCCCCACGACAGCACCCGCAGACTTGGGTCTCAGAGAGATGGGGCGGGTGGTGCTGGGGGAAATAAATTACCCCCAAGACTGCTAAGATCCAAGCCAGATCCACCAAGCCCTGCCGGGGCCCAACACCCCACCCATGGCGCCCACTGACACCTGGGGAGACAACAGATGAGCAGCGAGGATGGGTGAAGCCGCACAAAACCCAATCGATAGACACACGCACGAGTTGTACACAAAGCCTCGGGGCGCGCAGATACGCACGGGCAGCTCCACACCGTCATACCCAAAGTTCTGCGGAGAAATCGCAGCACCCGGGCCGCCCGCCGGCCCGCAGTTCACACCCCCTGCTCCTGCCCTTGACTACAAACGCTGGAGCCCGGGCCAGGCCGGCCGCGGCCCCGCAGCGCCCGCAGAAGGGCGGCTCGGGAAGGCCGGCTCCGCGGGGGCCGGCGTGCGCCCGGGTCCCCTCGCCGCGCGTCCTTCGGCGGGCCGCGAGGTCAGGCTACCGTCCTTCGCCGCCACTCCCCGCCTCGGGCCCTCCGCCGCAGCCGCCCCCCGCTGCTGCCTCTCGGCGCGTGTACCTGTGCGGGGCCTGCCCGCCTCCCCACGTTGGGCGAAGGGGCCGGGCGGCCGGCGGGCGAGGGCGCGTCCTCCGGGGCGTCCGCCGCCTCCCCCAGCCCCCGCCCGCCCGGTCTCGGCTGCGGCGCGGCCAGGGAAGGCGCGGGCCCGGCCGCCGCCGCCTCGCCCTCCCCGCTCCCGCCCCTCGTTCGGCCCGGCCGGCCACCGAGGCGCACGTACCTGCTCGCGCCGCACCGGGCTACGCCGCGGCGCTGGCTGCCGCTGGGGGGCTCCGCGGAGGGAGGGAGCGAGGGAGGGACCGACCGGGAAGGGGCGGGAGCCGGGATCCTCCAGCGCCGCGAACCGAGCTCCGCCCGCGGCCGGCGAGGGCGCCCGGAGAGTTAGCGCGGGGAGGGGCGGGAGGTGGGTGAGGAACTGGGCGAGGGTAGAGGGAGGCGCGTCCCTCCTCTTCCTCCTCCCCTCGGTGCGCGTGTGTCTTGCCGGCGCCGGGCTGGTGGAACCCGAGCGGCGAACCCGCGGTCCTAGGACTCGGGAGCGGGGCGGGGCGGGGCGGGTGGGGGAGGGGCTGGAGAAGACCCCTCCCCTGCCCCGGGGAGCCCCTGCTGCGTAGAGCCGAGGTGTCCGTCGTCCCCACACACCTTCCTCCCCGACACACACACACACACACACACACACACACACACACACACACACACACACACACACACGAGTCTCGGCTAGGACCTAGGGTCCCTCTGAGATACTCGAGTCTGGACTTGGGGGAGTCGGGTTCCATGGCTCAAGGGCGCCACCTGAAGGCGGAAAGGAAGCCTCTGGGGGAGCCCCTGCCCCCTTCCTGTGGAACAGGGATGTTCTGGGGTGAAGCAGGTGGCCACACACACTGCCCAGCAATGCCCAGCTACAAGGGCTCGTCTGCTGGGACGCCCGCCGGCGGCCTCGCACACACCCGCACCCCAGGGATTACCTGCATTAGTGTCCTTGTCTCTGATCGTGGTGATTTTTTGTTCAAGGGCAGCCTCCTCCATCGGACTGGCAGCTCCTGAAGAACAGGGCCCAAGCCAGATCCCACGGAGCCCAGCGTGGAGACGTGGTAAACAGGTAGTGAGTAGGGTCTGCCTCTGCTTCTCTCCTGAAGCGGCGGAGAGGAAAGGTGTGTTAAGGTGAGGAAAGTGAGCGCAGAACTCAAGGAGACATAGAGGCTTGAGCTAACCAAACCTTTCGTCTTTTGCATGTGAATTTGAGGTTTGATTACTTGTCAGAATCAGGAAATATGCAAGATGAGTGTGGAGCATCTTACAGTGCCAGGAAATTTTAAAAAACTCAACACACACATACAGGCATGCACACACACACACACACACTAAAGGAGGGTGTCAAAGGACACCCCTTCAATGGCCATAATGAAAATTTGAGTAACAAAATAAAGTAATATTGGATTGTAATAAAATATGAAATAAATATTCACAGGTTCGTACTGATATAAATAACTGAACAAATAAATGAGTAAATAAAGAAAAGAGATAAATTTACCGTGCCGTATTCCAAATAGGTAGGTAGCTATTTGGTCCGCAAAGGAAAGGGGCGATCACCCCTGAATCCTTAAGTATGGTTCGCATGGTGACTTCCTTTCTAAGTGTATAGGATAGAAAAAGAGAGAAATTGAATTTACAGTGGAGAACCCTGACATACCTGGTTGCCTCAGCCAGGTGCATGGTCAACACGAAGAGTTGAGTCATGTTAACAGTGTCCACCTCTGATATGACCGGGTACAAATGATGCTTTCTTTCTGTGGCCTTCGGCCCCCCACCCATGACCCTGGCCTAACCACGAGATAAACATCAGACTAACCCCAGCCGAAAGACATTCTATACAGTTATGTACTAGTTCTCCTCAAAGCTGTCAAAGTCATCAAAAGCAGGGAAACTCTGAGAAACTGTCACAAACAAGAGGAGCCTAAGGAGACATCAACAGTGAAATGTAGTATGGTATACATGGTGAGCTCCTGGGACAGAAAAATTACAGCACATAAAAACTGGGGAAATCCGAATACAGTATGGGCTTTAGCTAGTGATAATGTGTAAATACTGGGTCATTAATTGAAACAAATGTACCACACTAATGCAAAATGTTAATGATGGGAGACACTGCTGATGGGATACATAGGAACTCTCTGCATCCCCCCATTTCATAAATCTGAAAGTGTTCTAAAACATTAAGTTGCCATTTTTAAAGACTACTGGAATGAACTATAAATAGCTAGCTGGAAATTATACCTTGGGCTTGCTGAGCATGGTGACGCATATACCTGGCCAGGTCCTAAGTCTTGGCTCCCCTGGGATGTGAAGCTTTTAAACCAGGACCGATCCTGCACCTGCCCTGTGGGACTTCCATTTTGCACCTGAGCAGTCCTGCTCTGTTGAAGGCAATGAGGACTTCTGCTCAAAGGAGCACCTACAGCACTGAGCGTCATGTTGATAAACTGAAGTCCCTGTCCTACATTCCAAAGTAGGTCAAGACAAGTGTGGCTTATGGTCATCAGTTGAGTCTGAATGTGTACTTGAATCTAAGAAGATCCCCTTTGCACGTTGCAATGTGTGGTACACTTGGGAGTGATGTGATCGGATTTGCCCTGTGAAAATCTCTTGGCAGCTCTCAGGTACAAAGGACAAGAAAGAAAACAGACCATGTAAGGGGTTGTTGTCATCATGTTGGCACACAATCAGTCCTCAAAAATTAGCTGCAATTATGTCTCGTATGTATTGTGTGCTCCGTGAAAGAAAGAATGGGGACCTTTTATTAGAGTAGCCACCGAATCCAGATTATTCCAAAGGGTTAGTGGTACATGACATGATCTTAGATGTTACATAGATAAATACGTGCTTGGTTATCTGTTGTCGCATAACAAACCACCCCAAAGCTTAGCAACTTAGTAGAAATCATCATTTATTTGCTCACAGCTTTGTAGTGTAGGCTAGTCTCAGCTGGGGCAGCCCAATTCTCTTCCACACAGTGTCAGTTGAGTGGCAGGAACAGCTGGGAGAGGGTGGGAATAGCTCAGTCATCAACACATATCTGTAGTCTGGGTGCTCCCTGTGAGCTGGGGGTTTCTGTTCTTTTCCATATGGGCCCTTCAAATGGCCAGCTTTGATTTCCTTACACAATGGTGGTCTCCAGGTGGTCAGCGTACGCACATGGCACTCAACGATTGATTTCCCAGAGCACTAAAGAGGAAGGTTCTGGGCCTCCTTAAGTTTGAGGACTAGAACTGGCCTAGCATTTTTTCCACTACATTCTGCTACTTACTACAGGCCACAGGCCAGCCTGGCTTCAAGAGGAGAGATCCATATAGAGTTAGGAATACCAGCAGACGGAGATCATTGAGGATCACCAACTAGCAATTTTCTATCACCTATGCTCTATCTATACACACAAGATCACTTCAATGGCTAAATATTCATTTTAAATTGTTGCAGGAAAATATTTGACAAGCTCATGGAACCAGAGATATCATGGGTAATATTGCTTAGGATAGTGGCAGAAAAAAAATGAGTCTCTATGAAATGATGCAATAGAGACTGCTGTTATTCTCCAGTATTCACTCACTGCTCTTTTTGCACTGAAAAGGAGGCATATGGATGGCTGAATTTTGGAAAGTACAGATCCCGATCCAGCCTCCCGTATTTCAGATAAGAAAAGCCCAGGAGGTGATAGGAAAGAAGTAATAACCCAAGTGAGATTGAGGTCCACTGGGCGAAGTGGTGGCAAAGAAAGTGCTCCTAGAAGAGGAAACAACACTTACAAGACTCAGAGATGAACAGCAACAAATTGCTTATAATTTTATTGTATTTGATAAGCATTCATATAGTGCCGCCCAACTCCCCATATGCCAGGTTTGTTTCGCAAATAGCAACGCAATCATCTTACCTACCTGTCACCTAGGTGCTATTATTATTATCTCCGTTTTAGGAAAATTGAAGAACAGAGTAGTTAATAACTCGGTGTCCAAGATCACACAGCTGATATGGAAACCAGATCTCAGCTGGGTGCTCCTAACCATTATACCAGGTTTCATAATTATTTTCAAAGCAGTTGCAAAATTCTTGAGAGTTTGTTAATATCACTCCCATTTTCACATTTGGGTAAGTCAAGTTCCAAGGAGAGAAGAGACTATGCTGTGACCACACTGCCACGTTGAAGTAGCAAATGTCTGATCAGACCCCAGGCCTCTGCCTTCCAGGTTGATTTGGGGACCTCAGATAGAACTAAAATAATCCCAGGGCTCCTTCCCCTTGGTGTGCACCTGTCTCCAAATCTGGCTGAGTTTAGGTATTTGGGTTTGTTTCCTGTTTACCCCTGGCCCTGACCTGGCCCATCTGCTTTCCCTAGAGCTGTAATGCTTTTATGGAGCAATTCTAATCTTGCAGTAATGGGACATGGTCAGTGATTTGAGGAAATACATCACAGGCCATGCTCCAGGCCCTGGAGGGAGTGTCTACCTACCCACACGTGTGCACATATCTTTTATCAGTCTCACCGGATCCTTCCTTTCCACCTGGTCGGTCCAGTGCCCTCAGCCTTGGGGAATTAAAAACTTAGGTGCTGTAATCTCTCCCTGGTGAGGAAGAAGGAGGAGAGAGGAAATCGATACCCACATCCCCAGTCTGCGGGAGAGCAAATGTTCCCTACCTGGCAATTCCTTGAAGGCAGAGCCATGTCATCTCTCAGCCATGTGCCAGCACAGGGCCTAGGCCCCCAAATGCGATGTGCTAGATGAGCCACATTCAAGCTACTCTCTTGAGAGAGAGTAGGCCTAGGAGGAGAGAAGGTAATGGAGGTGCTTGATAGACCACTCCTGTGTGCTGCTCCCTGCGTGTTTTCTTACCTGATCCTCCATGTTCAGACAGGTTGGCAGCATAGAGCTCACTCACTGGGGGAGGGAACTGGGGTTCCTGTCAACCCAACCACAGGCAACAGTCACAGCCAAGGTTGCTGAGGCCAAGAATGCCCTTCTCGGTGTCCCAACTGCTTCACCAGAGTCTCCACGACTCATCAGGATCAGGCTGCCCTTTGTCCCTGACAGAAAGGTGCAGGACATTATAATGGATACACGGGCATGTAACAGGAGTGTGTAGGCCATATGTATATGGGCGCGTGTGTACAGAACAGAAGTATTTGAATACCTGTGTAGAGGACACTCATGTATAGCACAGGTGTGTGCAGAAAGAGGTGCTGGGAAAACGTGTGTATAAGACACACATAGATAGATAATGTGTTCATCCATTTGTGCTGCTATAAACAAAATTCTTGAGACTAGGTAATTTACAAAGGACAGAAATTTATTTCTTAGAATTCTGGAGGCTGGGATGTCCAAGATCAAGACACCATCACCAGCAAGATCAGGACCCCATCACCAGCAAGATCAGGACGCCAGCACCATCACACTCATCACACGTGGTGAGGGATGCTCTCAGCTTCCAAGATGGTGCCTTGTTGCTGTGTCCTCGGATATTGGAAGACAGAAGAGGACAAGTGCACTCCTTTCAATTTGGAGCCCTTTTATAAGGCTGCCAGTCACTGCCCACTAACCAGATCTCTTTCTACTGTTGCCCTGGGGTTTAAGGTGCAGCATGGATTTTGGAAGTGACACCACTACTCAAGTGATAGCCAGCATGTTGTAGGTTGAATTCCCCTCAGGAGGCTGGAGAGGAGAATTTGAATGCAAGTGGTTTATTTGAAGGTCATTCTACGAAGCATAGAGGAGACCTGGGGATGTGCGACCGGCAAGAGGGGCAGCCAGTATCCCCACAGGTGCATCATCCCCCCAGGTGACTGCCAGAAGCAGCTGGGGCTCCATCCCGCTGTGTTGAGCGTCATACTGCTGGGGAGCTGAAGAAACAGAGGTATTTATTCTCCCGCCTGACTATCACTGTTGCCGACTGCTCTCTGCACTTCCAGCCCATCTTCTGCTCAGGTCAAGCATGTCCCCCAAGCAGAGTCATACATGCTTGCAGTGGGAAGCCATAGGCACATGTGGAGAAGGTGAGTGGTGAGGGGACATGCACGGGACCCAAAAGCATTTGCTATGAGACACAGGGACACAGAGAATATGTGTTCAGGACCCACAGGACACAGACACAGAGCATAGGCAGAAGCCTGAAGAAAGGAGGCAAGGAGCCATAGAAGAGGTGAGGCCAAGACCCTGGGCACTGTGGGTGCTCTGTCCCCACACTCTCTCTGGTTGGCATGATGGCAGTAACTTGCACGGTTGGAAGGGAGGGTGGGAGGACTCAAGGGCTGTCACAGTGCAAAAGTTTCTCTCTGTTGCAAAGTAGACAAGGTGCCCAAAATAGGAAAGGAAGCAGCCTGAAAGGTGGGAAGAGCCCTAGACTAGGCATTGGACATAGGGGAAGAGCTAAGTGACATCTCTGAGCCCACTTGCTCCATACGAGAGAGGCAGATGACAACTTTGGCCCTGTTTCTCAGGGCAGGTCACCTGCCACTCCTGGACCTGGGTCTCCCTGCCTACCCAGTGAGCATCACAGAAGTCCCCTCTGTACTATGGATATCACAGAGCTGTTGGAAGGACAAGTTGCAGTCATGAACAAGAAAATACCTGAAGAGAATGAACCCTTAAATGCACAGATGGGGGATTATGGAAAAGGCTTGAGTGGAAAAATCAAGTGCTCAACTTCAGCTCTCATCTTGCTGTTCTGTTAGGATAGTTGTTTGACTCCTGAAACAAGAAAAACTCAAAATAGCCATATCATCAATAAAGCAGAACTCATTTCTCTCTCCTAAAAAAGTTTACTTGAGGGTTGAGGCTGACATGGTGGCTCACCAATCACAAGAGGCCTGGGTTCCTTCTGTCTCATTCTGCCATCTTCATCTTGTGGACTGTCTTAATCACTTTCTTGCTGTGGAGACAAAATGCACAACACCCACAATTTAAATGAGAACAGGTTCGTTTGGCTCACAGTTTCAGTCTGTGGTTAGCTGGCTCTAAGTCGGGAACAGGGCGGCAGAGGGACATGGCAGAGGAAAACGTGCTCAACTCATGGCAGTCAGGAAGCAGAGAGCGAAGAGAGGAGCTGAGGATGAGACTACACCCTTTAAGGTCATGCCTCTGGTGATCTACCTCCAGCCAGGCCCCACCTCCTAACAGCACATGCAGCTATGATCTCAACAATCACCTTCCACACACATGAGAGTTTGGGGGGACATTTTAAAACTAATTCATAACATGGTCCAAGGTGGTTTCTTCGGCTCCAACCCTATTGCTGCACTTGAAGTCCGCCAAGGAGCACAGTGATATGGGGGAGGCACCCTCCTCCATCTTTTAAGCACACATCCCCAAAATTGAACACATAATCTTCACTGGCATCCCATTGGCCAGGATTTAATTATAGGACACACTTACCTGTAAGGGAGTCTGGGAAATATTAGTATTTGCCCTGGGAGAAAGGAAGAAGGCATTGACGAACACCCTGCAATCTTTGTTATGGCCACTGACTTGCTCTAAGACATCTCAGCCCCACCTGAGACACGGTTTCTTCATTTGCAAATTCATTCATTAATTTCATATATATATTTGATTCATACACACATATGCATATACCAGGTATATCTAGCAGAAAGTAAGATTTTTGAATCAATTGATTGCTAATGGACCACCAGCTCTGTGAAGTTGCTCTTGCTCATCACTGTGTCCCCAGCTGCATTGGAGGGTCTGCCTCATGGAAGCCGTACTTCTGACTGCCTATGGATGCCGAGTGGATGGCCATTCTGGCTTTCATATTTGGTGGTACACTTTTCTTCATTCAGCAGTTGAAGTTCTTTCCCTGTCCAGGCCTCCTGGCTCCACATCCCGTCATCTCTGTGTGCCAAAGCCTTTCTGAGCCTTTGAAGTAAAACAAGCTCTGAGCCAGAATTCTGAGTGGGATTAAACATAAATGAAAGTGCATCAGAACAAGTTAACCACAGTAAGAGTGTTCCAGGGTAATTAGGCGTCAGGGCCGGAGGCCAAGTGGAGAGCTGCAGACGCTAACTACTGAGCATTCCTGACCAGGCCACTCCTGGATAAGGCAGAGAAAGGCTGGCTTGAGCCCCTGCCTGGCCCTTCATACTTTATAAGAGGCAAGACACTCCCCACTCTAGCGAGGGAGAATAATTTTAATTCCAGCTCTGTTGCCTACCTGCTGGAGTAACCCTAGGAAAATCCACGCCTCTCTAAATCTCATTTTCCTCACCTGTAAATAGTGGTTAATAATAGGATCTACTGATACTCATCTGTAAAATGCAGTTAATGATGATACTTACTTCAGAAGGACAGATTCCTAAATTTTCTCAGTTTGCCATACATTTAGCATCTCAGTACTTTTTCAGTGTGCCATGCCCAAAGAAATATCTATAGACTGTAGTTAGGGTCAGACAACTTAATAATAGCTGTTTTTACAGCATCTGGCGCATGTCATTGTATTTCCCTCAAACTTTTAACTGTTCTGCACTGCTGTATGGGATTTTCTGCTGTGACTTAGAGTGCCTTGGCACACAGTTTGGGAACTGCACACACAATAAGGTTTTGAAGATGAAATGAGGTTGTGTATATCAAAGGTTTAGCATGACACGTGGCCCAGAGTGGGAGATCAATACTGTAAATGTTAGTTACCCTGAATTATCCTTCAAGTCTCATTCTGAGGTTACTTTCTTTCTAGTTCTTTCTGTGTCTCTCACCACAGTCATGCAGCCATACCTCCTGCTTTTGACTTGCCATCACATGGTCTCAGCTGCCACCTCCCTCTGGGCCCCTCCAGGCCCTTGGCCCCATTTTTGAACTGATTGGTGGTTCCGCTTCTCCCCCTCCCTGACTCTACCCTCTCACATGATCTCCTTGTAGATGGCTGTCCATCTTTGTCCTTCATAAGGCTCAGTGCTGGTCACTTTGCCTATAGGCAGGTAGAGAAGTGACAAAGTGGTAGTTCTGTGCATAGGTGGTAAGTGGCCTCAAGTGGTTCCATTTGCTTTCTTATCCTTCACCACTGCCAAGGGAAGAGCATGCCCTAGCAACACAGCAATGCCAGGAGGCCACCAAGAGACCATGAGCAGCCTCAGACCTGCAAATGTGCAGCCTGAAGCCGACCGACCCACCAACTCATAAACTCATATGCAAAAATAGATGATTGCTCTGGTTTGGATAAGTGTTGTTAAAGGCCCAAGTGTTGTTAAAATCTTGGTCTAGGTCCCAAGGTGCCATTGAAGGTGCTGAAACCTTTGACAGGTGGGGCTAGAGGAAGGTCTTCCAGTTACTATGCAGGGGATATTGGGACCTCACTTACGGGAATTTTCCTGTGTGTTGTTATTTTGAAGTATGACTTCATCTAAGCTTTATCTGTGAGGATCTTGTGCAGTTGGGTTGAGAACAAGTCTCTCCAACATGGACTGAGCTTGTTTTACTGATCATTTCAGATCTTTACTTGAGATCACTATACTAATTCTTGGTTTGGGGTTCCTAGTTTACATGAGGAACCCCAATATGCGAATAGATCCTATTGTTTGTTTCTGTCTGCTAGGATTAGCTCTGGGAAAACAGAGCCATTGTCTCTCTGGTTTGGAGCTATACATTCAGTGCCAGGAGTAGAACTTGGCACATGGTAGACACTCAGTAAGTGTTTATTGAGAGGGGTGATTAAAGAATTCCCACTTCGTAGTGTGCCGTAAAGAATAAATGGGGGAGCCTATTAGAACTGCGTTTGCCTGTAAGCAGCAGAGTACCCAAGTACACATGGAGTCTGTTGTCTCACCTAACAGTCAGATGCTGTTGCTGACTGTGTGACTCAATAACTTCAAATATCTTTAATTTTCTTGGCCTTTGTCTTAAGATTGCATGAGGGTTGCTATAACTCCAGATATCACATCCACATTCAAGGCAGAAGAGAGAAGGAGAAAGTAGGAGTAAATGGAATACATCTGTAACATCTTCCCTTTTATTAAGAAGGTAGATTTTTTTAAAGTGCAACAGCAAATTTCTCCTTTGATCTCATTTGCTAGAAATAGGCCACAGGGCATTCTAGAAGTGAGAGAACTTAGAAAGTGAGCATTTCCTTTTATCTAGATGCCACAGATAAGTAAGGGAGGGAAGAGAAGGTCTGAGGCCACAGGCGGAGTATCTGCCCCAAGGAGGCATAAACACACTTTGTACATAAAGTGCAGAACAAGCCCTTAGGAAGGGATACCCATCTCATGATAACCATTACTGTCAACACTTAAAGCTTGGAAGTCCCTGATCCTATTGGCATCAGATCTTCTAAGTTTTCTGGAACTGGTAAGCCCTGAGGTCCCCATGCACTAATGGTCTCCCTCCCATCTTCCTCATTCTGCTCAAAGCACTGAAGCCCTTTTAAAAAAAAAAAAATCCAATTACGTTTTCCAATGTGAGCTACTTCCTGCCCTCATTAACTCCATCCTCAGTGACTTGCTTGGAACCTGCAGCCAGCCTGAAGGAGGTCAGGGACTGTAGAGTTAAAGGTCCTTCTGGCCCATAGCAGGTCATCGTCAAGGTCTCTCTCAAGGACACTGACATGAAAACAGCAGTAGAGCCCATCCCGAATCTTGGGCAGACTCTGGAGTGGCTGAGGAAGGAGCTGGTAAGTCTTGGTTATTTGTTTTTCCCCGTATTTCCCAAGGTCTTCTGGTCTCCCTGCTAGGTGCCCCAGTGACTGGGCAGAGGCTGCATGCTGAAGTGTGACCCTGCAGGAATCCTGCTGGGACCAGTCACACAGTGAGGGGCCACTATCTCAGGATCTGGAATAAGTAGGTCATGATCTACATTGGAGGCGCTGGGTGCCACGCTCGCCAGACTGGTCTTAGAATGATAGTGGAGCCTGGGAATGTGCCCAGCACTGCTGCTGCATGACCTTCAGTGGGTGGCTTTACCTTGTTGAGCCTCAGTTTCTTCATTACAAAATAAGGATAGCAATAGCTCCAACCTTGGAGGAGTTATGGGAAGGAGTCCATGAGAGGGGCTCGTCATTCACCTAGCACATCCCTGGCGCCAGGTTTTATAATCTAGACCCTGGTAGACAAAGAGCACTTCCTGTTTTAGCCTAGATCCTCTAGAAAGCAGAGGCTCGGGCCAGGATTAAGGAGCCAATGATGCGCGAGGGGTACAAGCCCAGAGTGCTGAAAGGGCAGGAATGGGGGGGGGCGGAGGCAAATGCCCATTCTCTACCAGTGGCACATGATAGTACCAAGCTGGCTGCCACTGCAGAAGGAACCAGAAAACGACCCAGAAGATCTCTGGGTAGCTGGCTTCCCTGCTGCAAGACCTCTCTGCAGGGATCGAAGAAGGAACTGCGCCTTGGAGAACAGAGAAAGGAGAGGAGTCGTGTCTGTGCAGCTTGTTCCTGTCTCATTTCCAGGTGGCAAAGATCCACCTTGTGTGGCGCTCTGTCTCCTGAATATATGTGCTGTTACTTGGGCCCTTGGTGACTAGTTAGAAAGTGAGGTCTTATGCCATTCTCTGGAGTATTGTCTCCAAATCCAAAAATAAAGGGATGCCCCGATGTGCGCAGACACTCCGCCAAAAGACAAAAGGAGGCACTTTGAGGAGCTGCAGAAGTTGTTTGTATTCCAGTACAGCCTCCTCTCACCTTCTCTTGTTCTGAGGAAGGACAGGAGTATTGTCCAAAAGTGGTTTTAAAGGTTGCCAGGTAACAGGCAAGCTGGGACCCAGTGGCTGTCTTCACCCCCAGAGGGAGGAGCTGACCCAATAAGGTTTCTTGTGGGCCCAGGTAATCCCAGCAATAGGGCTGCAACTGTGTCCAATCCACAGGCATCCAGAGCTGGGCAGCTGGCCCTGCCTGGTCGCCTCTGCACAAGGAGAGCCCAGGTGGAGATTGCCTGGTGCTTGAGCCCACAGTGCCTATTTCCCCATAGAAGAGCGAGGCAGCAGAGGCTGGGGTCTTACCCAGAGCTCAGGTTCCCAGGTCCAAGCACCTATATCACAGGAGGAGAAGCCTAGAGCCTTTCTGAAGATCCCTGACTTTTTGATCACATAGTTAAACAATTCCTTAAGGACCGCTCTGGAGCCCACCTGCGATGCCTCCTTCACCGTTGTCAGGGGAGGGTCCATACTAGACAGTCACTTCACGCAGCAAAGGGACACAACAAATCAGGAAGGCCAGTGATTACCATGGCCACTTTTCGTGGGATCCCGTGAGCCCCAGAATCTTGGCACGTCCATGAGGGGAATGAGCTGCTGTTACCTGTGACAACCAGCCCCACCAACCTGATGCATGTGAGCCTGTCCATGAAGAGGGAAGTAGACCTGCGCACCAAGGTGATTGAAGACACTACCTTGCTGGGGAAGCCAGGTTGGTCAGGGATGCCGCTCTTCAAAGTCAGAGGCATCAGGTCTGCCATCTCCCTTAATACTGCTGCTGGAGCCCCCATCGTGTTCTCACCGACACATATTCAGAAGTGGTGCTAAAAGCTGGACAAAAAGATAAGAAGGAAAACCCTAGAAAACACAGGCTTAGGGTTTACTGGGGGTGAGGGGGGATGGCCCAGCCCTCTGGGGGGCAGCCGGAGGAATCCCAGGATCCTCAGGGAGACAGTCTGCACTGCCTCTTCCCCATCCCATTTCTCTTTCCAGCTCTCCCTCTGGGCAGTGCTACTAACGCTCCAAGGGAAGACACAGACTCGGCCTTCCCATTTGTAAAGCAATTGGCATGAAAAGCAAAGTGCTTCTTTTTTATTGTGTGTGTGCGTGCGTGTGTGTGTGTGTGTGTGTGTGTGTGTGTGTGTGGCTCTGAGAATCAAAGCACAGGGACTTGCAAATGCTCTACAGTGCTGCCACTGAGCTACACCCTACCCCCTCAAGATACCGGAGTGGGGGCTGCTAGGGATCAAACTCAGGGCCTTGCCCCTGCTAGACAAGTGCTCTACCACTGAGCTAAATCCCCAAACCCCCAAGATACTATTTTTAATAGGGAAGTTCATATTAATTATTTTATCTTGTAAAGTTAGACAGAGAGAAGTTGAAAATCAGCTTATGCGATTGTGGGTTGTGCTTTGACCAGAGTCAGAAGGGAAAACTGGGAATCTTTCACAGAGGTCACTTCTGGGAGGAAGAGTTGGGTTGTGGGTTAGGTTGGGGTGGGCTGGGAGAGCCTTTAACCACAACCAGCGTCTACCTGTAAGTTCCACAACAGAAGAGTCAAACGACCATGGATTGAAAGCATTGTATTTGGGTGAAAAAAAATGTGTCTGTACTACACATGTACAGAATTTTCTTCCTCATCATTATCCGTTGACATAGCATTAAAATTGTAGTAGGTATTGTAGGTAACCTAGAGAGGAGGATTTTGTAGGTTATATGCAAATATTACATTTCAGATAAGGGATTTG
The DNA here is from genome assembly GCA_004026905.1 of Hystrix cristata. Lineage (NCBI taxonomy): Eukaryota > Metazoa > Chordata > Mammalia > Rodentia > Hystricidae > Hystrix > Hystrix cristata. The sequence goes on from PVJO010006731.1 coordinate 68,147, forward strand.
GACATCCTTGGATTTTGGTATCTACAGGGGTGCCGGAACCAATCCCCCATTGGACATGGAGAGGTAATTGGATATGCCTTTTTGTGGCTTTTAAATGTATCCTGTGTAAAACTTACCTAGTCAGAAAACAAAATTTTAACTTTTTTTTTTTTTTTTTTTTTTGCCGGAGATCGAACTCAGGGCCTTGAGCTTGCTAGGCAAGCACTCTAACCACTGAGCTAAATCCCCAGCCCCCCAAATTCTAACATTTTAAAAGAGGATGTAAAACAGAAAATGTATGAAAAAATTTCCAAGGGAAAAGTAGGAGTGCAATGGGTGACTGATGATAACAGAGTCCTAATGCAGCAGTTCTCAAAACCTTTTTGGTCTTAAGATTCCTTTATGCTTCTCGAAATTATTAAGCACACCAAAATCTCTTGTGTATGTGAATTGTAGCTATCAATATTGACTGAGTTAGAAATCAAATCTGAGAAATGTATTTATTAATGCAGTTTAAAAATAAACTGTTCCCATGTTAATAAATTATTTATTTAAAATTTAGAATAACTTTTTAAAGTGAATATTTAGTGAAAAGAGTGGCACTGTGTCAGAGTGTTACAAATCACTTTAGTATCTGGGTTAACAGAAGACAGTTGAATTTTCCATTCTGCCTCTGAATTTAATTTATTGAGATACTACATGCCATTAGTTTCTAGAAAATGCCACTATATAGTAATAAGAAAATGAAAGTGCAGATGGAAAATACTGTCTGAGTATTGCGACAAAAGCAGTCGTGACCTGGCTAATCTCTGAGTTTTTGGTACCCAAGTATGCTCAGATGGTGTGCCAGGGACCACTGGGCTAAAGGGCTCAGCCTGCCTCAGCCTTCACTTTGTTTTAATATGAAAGAAGCCACTATCACCTTAATGGTTGTAAAATGATTTGTTTCAGTGAGGATTAAAGGATACGGTGGAGTAATGCCTTGTTACATTTTAGAGCGTGTATTCCAGGGGGCTTACTCATTTGGTCTTCATAAGGGTCTTGAAAGGTAAGTGATTTGCCTTGTACTTTTCAGATGAAGAATGTGAGGCTTCTGCTGGGTTGTGCGGCTCCCAGGAGGTTTGTCTGTGAGGGACAGAGACAGGAAGGGGCTTGACGGGAAGAAGGGCAGCCAGAGCTTTTCATACCCCTCACCATCTCTTTTGTCTCCTAGTCCGAGATGCAGATCCAGGACCAGTGGCTCCTGCTCACGCTGAGGCATCTCCACAGTGTCCTGGAGGAGCTGCGCACCCTGAGTGCCCAGTGGGAGGATGGCAGGTCCAGCAGGGGGACATCCCCCATCAGAGCGCGAGCAGGTTCTGAAGGCAGGGGCTGCCAGCTGATGCCCTCCAGGGAGCTGGCCCAGCTCCTCCGAGGGGAACACAGCCGAAGAAGCTCCCTTCCTTAACTGGCCAGAGATGACACTGGCCCTAACTCTGTCACCTCTAGTCTAAATTTTGTGATGTTTGTGGGGAAAGCACACTGGGATGGGACTCATGAAGCCAGGGCTTGGCGTTTGTCTCTGCTCTCTGCTGTGTCCCTGGATCCATCATTCAACTTCTCTATGTCTCTGCTTCCTTTTCTGTCACTTTATCAGGGTTTTTGTTTGTTTGGTTTTGTTTTTTCTGAGGCATAAATAAAGTATCAGATGTGAATATGCTTTAAATTCACAAATCTGTTATCTACTTTCTCATGAGCACCCATGACTATAATCCTATGCTTGAGAATTTCTCACAAAGCGATTGTTTAAAAAAAAAAAAATACAAAGAAAGATCTGATGTGCAAGAATGGTTACCTGACATTACCATGAGGAAAAAATCAACCCCATGCAATGACCCCTCCACAGGGCTCCTCCTCTGAGTTTTCTGTCTTCCCAAACCCCTTCATCTGTTAACAAAAGGCCCTAGTCCCACCCTGGCCATGAGACGGGCATGTGACCAGGTCTGGGCTATTATATAACTCACAGTTGTCCTAAGAACAGGATTGGCTTATAGGGTGAGCATGTGATTCAGCAGAGCCAATCACAGTCCTTCCCTGGGATTGATGTCTGCCTGCTCTTTTCACTGCAGTTACAGTGCAGAGGGTGACAAAGGCCATGTTTACTGTCTGGTGGTGTAGACTTTGTGGTAAGAAAGAAAGAGGCAAATCGCTTGTTTGTTTCTTTCTTTGTTTGTTTGTTGAGACAAGGTCTTGCTATGTAGTTCAGGCTGCCTTGAACTCACTATGTAGCTCAGGCTGGCCTCAAACTCATGGTGATCCTCCTGCCTCAGACTCCTTAGTGCTGGGATTACAGGTGTGCACGGCCACACTCAGCAGGGAAATCTTTAAAGAGAAGTAAAGAAAGAGCCACACAAAAGATGGACAGAAAGGAAGACCACTGGTTCTTTTTAGATCCTGGTTTTAGGCCCTAGTTTGTGAGTTACCTCTGCACTTTTTTTCAATATATGAATTTTATTTTATTTTTATTAGTACATGTTTACAGTATGTAATGATTAATGATTACATTCATTGTGAGGAGATGTACATGTACATAACACATTTTAATTCTTTTTTATATCCCTCTTTCCTCCCCTCTCTCCTGGCTGTATTCTCTCTCTCTCTCTCTCTCTCTCTCTCTCTCTCTCTCTCTCTCCTCTCACCTCTGCATTCTTTCTGGTGAATTCTATCACCCACAGCCACATAAACACAGGTTTGTTTAGGTTTGTTTCTGCTTAAGCTCATTTGAGTAGGCTTTCCCTTATTGGCAACCAAAATGCTCCCAAAGAACACAATCCAGATGTTCAAAGAAACAAGAAGAGAAATCATTAAGAGAGTGGCATTTCATTCATTCAGGGTTTGTGACAATGATCTCCTCCATAACAGCAGACAGCAAGGCTCATGTACAGCAGGACACTCAATTGTGTGGGGTGCCGTAGTCATAACCATGAAAATCATGTCCGTCTCTAAGAAAGATTAAAACAGAAAAGATGAAAATAAAAGTCATGGTGTGGGGATGGTCCATTTATGGGTAGGCCTTCTGTTTTTTGAAAAATCTGTTTGCATGTTGTTAGAATATTGTTTTTACAATTTTGAAGAAGTAAATCCTTTGCATGAAGAGGCAGAGTGGAAGGGTGCATTTTAAGTGCTATGTTTGCAGTCAGATTAGTTTGGGATTTTTATATAATGTTCGATAATATAAAAAGTACCGAATACCTGCTCTGTGATGTGGGGGCTGGGACCTTGTCACCCACATTTCGTGGTCCCAGCTGCTCCCTCTCAGACTCTGCTAGTCTTTGCCAATAAGCAAAATGAGGTTGGATTCCAGGCAGGAGGAAAGTGAAGGGGCTCCACGTCCTGCAGGCTTCTCGCTGCTCTGAGCATCCCTCTGCAAGGCTGTTTGGCCTCACAACAGAGGTCCCTTCTATGGCGCCAGCTCCTCCTCTAGAACCCCATTTTCTGGGACCCTCCCCTGAAGCGCAGAGACACCAGCCCAGCTGAGTGCAGCTCTACAGCGCTCCTCCTTCGAGTTCTTAAATTTTAATAGTTTCAGCTTCTTTTCTTTGTTCCCTCAGCCCTGGGGGTGGTAGATGCTTCCTGTAATTGCTACCTTAGAATTCTTTTTATAACCTTGCAGTCACCCAGTTAACAAATTTATATCTAGTTAACAATTCTTTATATTACATTCTTTGTGTTAAAAAGAAAAAAAAAAAAACTGCTGTGGTTTTTGTCTCCTACCTGTCCCTGACTGACAGTCTTTTGCTATTCTTACCAGTGCCTCTGTAACTACACTCGTTCGTGTCCTCTGGCGCACAAGTACAGGATTGTCTAGAGTATATATTTAGAGTCGAACTGAGGGAATGTGAACTCTCAAGTTTACAAGAAACCTGTCTTGCAACATGGTCATCCACCTGCACCCTACAAGCAGCATAGATTTCCAAGGATCCTCCATCTGGCCAACACTTGGCCTTAGCAATCTTAGTTTTGCCAATGTTATGAGCACGAAATGGTATTAGATTGTCATCCTAGGACTAGAGATATAGCTCAAAGGTAGAGCATTAGTCTAACATGTGCAAAGTCCTGGGTTCAATCCCCAACCTCCCAAAAAAAGAACACACATTTTGGGGTGAGAATGTAGCTCAGTGGTAGCTTATCTGACATTGCCATCTTGATCTTTATTTCCATGATCCTAATTATAAGTGTGGTTGTTAACCTGAGTTTTAATTCCAGCTCTACCATTCATTTACTTTTTGAATTTAGGTAAGTTGTTCAGGGTCTCTGAGCCTCAATTACCTGATCTATAAAAAGGGCATGATAATAGTATTTACACATAGGATCCTTGTGCAAATTAAATGGAATATTACATATAAATCATTTTATACAACATTTGGCACTAGAAAGGCTCATAAATGGCAGCTTGTTATTATTATGTGATTTGTGAAACTGCCAATTATAAATAGGCTTGTTAGCAACCATCATCTAGAGACCTCTCAGTCTGGCCATGTAATGTAGAAACAACAGGGGTGTCCTTCCATGCCCAGTGCCAACCCCAGAACCCTCTACCTCTTCCTGCTTCCCACAGCTGGGCTCACAGACCAAAAACTCCTGCCCATCCTCATTCACACCCTAGTATGGGACGTTAGACCTAGAGGCCCCAAGGTGCCCCTCTGGTGGGATATTTGAACTTCTCCAAAATTTCACCTGTGGGACGAATGTTCAGTTCCTGATCCCAGATCAGAACAAGCTTATAAAGAGCCCAGATGCTGGGAACAGGGGAAGGGAATGGCAATAACATCCCGAGCATGGATCCTAGAGGGCTCAGTTAAGAAATTGTGTCCATTTAGGGCAGCCACTGGGCACCACATGGAGCATGTGGATCATGGTTTTAGAAAGGGAAAGGCAGGATTTTCTCTGCCAAGACCGCAAAAACAGAACTGCACACCTAAGCCTGGCATCCAGGGTAAGGGGAGGAAGGGACACAGATGGCGAAAGGATTAATGTGGTCAGAGGCCACATTATGAGCAAGAACAGTTCAATATACAGAGCATATAACTGTGTAACCAAGTGCCCCAAACTTAAAACAACAGCAATCATTTTATTATTGCAGCAGCCATTTATGATTGTTGTGAGTTGTATTTCCCATGCGTCTGGGGGTTGCCTGGACTCAGCTGAGCAGCTCTTGCTTAGATTCTCAAGTGGCTGCAGTCAGATAGTTCCTATAGCTCGTTCATCTCCAAGGCTGACTCATTCACACAACTGGCTGTGACGCTGTGACACTGTGGCACTGGCTGTTGCCTGGGACCTTAGCTGAAGCTGTCATTTGGCACAGTTGCACAGGGGGCCTGGGCTTCCTCACAGCATGTGGCTGGGTTTCTTTAATTCACATCTGCATTTACTTTCTGGTCTTCTATCTGCATCTTTTCAATTCCAGTCTCACTGCTAACAATTTCATTCCCCTGCTCCTTTGTTTTCCTGCAGTGTCCAGGATTAAATGCAGAACTTCATGTGCACTAGGCAAGCCCTCTGCCACTGATCTATAATCCTCGAGCCTTCATTTTAGTTCGAAGGGTCTTGCTAAATGGCCCAGACTACCATTGACTTGTGATCCTTCTGCCTCCCAAGTAGCTGGGATCACAGGTGTGCACTATTACACCCAGCTTCCTGCTGCTTCCTTAAGTCTGAGTCCACAGAAAGGAAATTCTGATTGGTCACCTCAGGTCTTGATACATGTACACATGATGAGTTGTTGACATAAAGTACATTTATTTATTCTCCTCCTCCTCCCCTTCTTCATCAACACATGGATTATAAAATATAGTGGACTTTGACACCTGCTGCCTGATTTTGAATCCTGGGCCTGCTACTTATCAGTTCTGTGACCTTGAGCAAAAATCATACCTTTTCTGTGCTTTTTTGCTGCTCTAAAAAGTGGGGGTAATAAAAGAGATGATGTCATAGGGCTGTGAGCCAATACAGTGAGTCAACAAGTTCCCAGCACATAAGAAGCGTTCAGTAAATCTTTGCTATTATTAATAATGACAGTTACCATTTTTAGGTCAAAGTAGTGCAGTGGTAGTAGGTGCAGCTCGAAGTCTCACTGCCTGTGTTCAAATCCGATAGTTCAAATCTGATGTTCGAAATCCTGTTTAAATGCCTACATTGGAGTCTCATTCAACTCCCAAATTGTGTGGCCTTGGGCAAGTCATTAAACCCTCTGGGCCTCAGTTTGATTGTGTCTGGGATGGGGCTGCTGGTATTGTCTATCCCCTGGGCTTGCTGTGAGGAATAAATGAGTGAATAGGGTGCCTGTCAGCTACTGAGGTCTATGCCAGTATCCTGTTAGCTGCCCTTTATGACTGTCAGTCATCTGCTCACAAAGCACTATAAAAATCTGGGGCTTGAGATTTAGCTCAAGTGGTAGAGCCCTTACCTAGTAAGTGGGAGGCCCTGAGTTTGATCCCCAGCACCCCCCCCACCAAAATCTTATTGTACTCAACATCTCTCCAAGGGTGATATTTATCTCCATTTTTTGGATGAAGAAATTGAGGTTTAGGGAAGCAAAGTTGCCCAGAGTACCCTATGAGCAAAAGGCAGTGGTGACATAAAGTCTCAGGTCCTTCTTCTGCCTAAGCAGGGCTTTTAGCAGGACAGCGTTGCTCTTCTGGTCACCACAGTGGGGAGAGGTGCACTGTGGAGAGAGGAGGCAGGGATGCCAGGCTCTTGCAGCACCTTGGCCCTCTTTCTGGAGGGATCTGGGCAAGGTGGTCTCTGTGCATGTGAGTGGGACCCTGGGACAAGAACTCTGGAGTTTTCCTGGGTAATAGCAGATCCAGAATCTGTGTATCCAGTACAGCACATCCTTCCCTGCTCCCAGCAGATCTGGAGCTCTAGTTCGTGGGTAGGATTTCTGCTCCACTCTGCCACCCTGACGTGTTTTGCCCTAATCCTCCTAGGTCACAGCTCTTCTCTTGTCTCGCTGAGCTGAAGTCAGTTTTACTGGGCCAACGGCAGAGTTTTGGCCAGGCTGGACTCCCTCTAGGAGCACTAAGGAGGAACCACTCATTGCTTCTTCCAGTTTCTGGTGTCTGCAAGCTCTTTGACTTGAGGCTACATCACTCCGGTCTTCGCAGGTCTCTTCTGACAGCCTTCTACTCTGTATGTAAGAGCTCCCTTCCTCTACCTTTTATGAAGATTCTAATGATTGTTTTCCGGGCCCATCAGATAACCCAGGATAATCTCTCCACTCCAAGATCCTTAACTTACTGATATCTGCAAAGGACTTCTCCCATTTTTTTTTCCATGTAACATTCACAGGTTCCAGTGGTTAGGATGTTAGGATGTGAGGACTTTTTCCAGCCCACCACAGATGAAGATCAATAAAATGGAATTTCCCTCACAATCTTCTTGGAAATCATTCTCTGGTCCTTGTGTAGCACTAAGGATCTTACACACGGTCCTTCATCTGCATCAGTTGATCCAAGCAACCAAGCACAGAAAATATTCAGAAAAGAAAATTGTGTCTGTACTGACCACATACAGACTTCTTTTCCTTGCTGTTATTCCTTAAATATTAGAGTGTAACAACTATTTACATATCATTTACATTGTATTAGGTATTATAAGTAGTCTAGAGATAATCTAAATACACAGGAGGAGGTGTATACATTATATGCAAATACTATGTCATTTTATATGAGAGACTGAGCACTGTGTGATTTGGTGTCTGTCAGTGTCCTGCAATGAACTCCCCAAGAACACTGAGGAATGATTGTAGCCATCAGAACTCATATTTATTGAATGCCTGCTATGCATAGACATAGCATCACAACGTATCATCTGACTGGTAAGTGTAAGTATTCCCATTTGACAGAAAACTGAGACCTAAAGACCAATTGCCAAGGAAGCAAATGCAAGAGTCTGAGAACAAATGAAACAGGCATTCAAAGTTGGGCCTTTGACAAATGTTTTTACTTCTTACCACGTGCCATCAGAGATGAAGGTAACCGCTGTACACTGTGTCTGTGCACCACCTAGTGTCTATGCCCAGTCACCCTTCGGCGAGTCTACCTCCTGGACCTCTCTCGTATTGTGGGTCATCCTGGTGGGAGGGCCATGGAGAATTCCTGTCCCAGAGACAGGTGACTTTAAATGTCAACTCTGTCACTGACTGAGTGACCTGGAGTGACCTGGAGCAAGTGACTTCTCCTTTGACCCTTCATTTAGCCTCATCTATAGTGAAAATGAGGCCTCTCAGAGATGTAGAGAGGATCTTGATTAAGTGCCCCACCATGCCTCTAAACTGGGAATAACAAGTGGGCAATGGACAACAACAACAACAACAACAACAACAAAACCTATTTTGCACCTGCTGTGTGCAAGGCACTGTTCAGGGGTGTGGAGATGTGGAAATAAATAAAACAGACAGCACTCATGGTTTCATGCTGTTGACAATCTAGCATCCCAGTTTTTGAGTCATTCATTCATTTACAAATGTGTTTCTGATACTATATGTTCCAGGAACTTCCTAAGCCATGGCACAGAAGTTATCCGATCTGGCTGGAGCCCAGGAAGCAGGAGGAAGAGGGATGAGCAGGAACAGATCCAAGTTTATGGGGCCTACAGCTTATATAACTTATCGTACTCCTTAAGAGAAAGACTGTAGCTGGGTATGCCTCTAACCCCGAGGGCAGAGGGCAGGCACTGAGGCAGGAGGGTCACAATGTTGGGGCCGGCCTGGCCAATTTAGCAAGACCTTGTCTCAAAATAAAATTGAAAAGCTTAGAGGTAGAGCACTCGCCTGGCATGTTGTGACACCCTGGACTCAATCCCCAGTACCAGGGGAAGAAATACAAAGTCACAAATACAGAGTTAGGATAGGAAAATAATTTTTTTAGAATGCGAAAGATAACAAATATGGCATTTTAAAAGCTGACAAATATCACAAACCTCATACAATCTAGAAATGTAACATAATAATTTCATTAATAAACTGTGTGATATGGCGCTATAATTTTCTCTATATTTTTGTTGTATATGCTTTGATCACTTGATCATAACCCAATGATTGCGTGATATTATTTTCTACCAAGAGAACAGGGAGATAATTCAGGCCTCCTACCAGGTTGATTAACTTTTTAAACTGGTATGCTAAACAATTATTTAAGTTGTAAAGCTTAATGCTTTGTAAATTTTTAGGATTATTATCAAATTTGGGGGAAACCTCTTAGGTCTTTTTCATATATAAGTTCTAAATCTTACTGTATAGTGATTAATTTTAAATATTCTTTGAGTTGACAGCACATTAACCATTTTATTAGTTTTATGAGTTCTATAGTTTATTCACCAGTTATCAGTATTTCATATAAAATAATAGGGAAAATTAAATTTTTTCCAATTCATTTATATGATTCATTGCTTTTAATTAATTAGATTACCAAGTGATCCAAGAGTCTATTCATTATTTTGTTTCAAAACATATCTGTTCCTCTTAATGAACTATTACTTTCGTTATGGTCTAATGATATTTCAGCTGTAGGCATGAGAAATCACTAAAGTAGATATACCAAGTAAGACGCGATCCAATACAATGAGATCCTGTAACATGCACCTTCCCACATGGATGTACTAGCTTTTTATAGTACTACCATATGTTTGTGCTCTACACACACAAGACTGATATCTTTTGGTTTGTGCAATTCTTGTGAAAAGGGAGGAAAAAATATGGAGTGCATTTATAATTATATATGCTGCACCACCAGAGATTTCAGGAAAAAATTGCTTAAACTGAGCTTTGATGAGAACCAAATCCTCCGCTTACACAGTATATTTGATGATTGGAAGAATTTTCCATAGACTAGCTTCAGGTTCTATATGTCGTAAATCTTGTTTCCTATTCCTATGTACATCGTATGTGCTCCTGAAACTGGGCATTAACATAATTTATGGCCCTAGTCCTCCACCTCATGGAGGATGAGTCAGCTTGAGGGGCAGTAGCCATGTTCCTAGAAGCCTTTCCTGCAGAGATAGATTGCAATGACTTAACCGTGCAAGGAAGTGACTGTGGACCACATAAATAGGTCTCTCTAAGCCTAAATTAAACATACACTTAACTCTGCCTTAGTTGCGTCCTTCAGGTCATTGCCACCAATGCAGTGTGATAGCGAGATGGAGTGGAAAGAGATCTCAATCTTAAAGAATCCCAGTGAAACATTTTATTTCTGCAAAGTTTACAAAAACACATGGCAACGTGAACACATTGGTGTATTTCTCCCAGCCCCTTAGACGGGTTCATACAAAGAGAGTTGTGAAACTGAAGATTTATTATTGTTAGGGTTAAACACACCTCTATGAAATGAAACTATAATAGTAAGTATGGAGGAAATCATGTGGGGCCTTGTAGTTGCTCAAAGAGGGTTTAAATTTTATTCTAAGACTAACAGGAAGACCCCGGGGGTCTCTGTAGGTAGGGAAAGATAGAATAAAGGCCTCCTTGAGCTTTATGAAGAAAAGCAGTTTCTGCCTCTACCATTGAAAGCACTTTCTGCCTTCACGGGTAGACTCTGCAGTTAGGGTAATTGGAAAAACAAAGAAGGGAAAGGCTAGCTAGGTTTAGGAGACCTGGAGAGGCACCAGGCAACACAATCACCAGGAAAGCAGCCCCCACACCTACCTGACAGAATGCGGGGATGGTAAGAGACAGACATCTAAAGATTCTTATTTAATATGTAGGACATGCATTCATGTACACACAGAAACACACACTTATACATACATACATGTACTGATGATTACACATGTTCATATGTCCCCTTTACTTAATCATTTAGTGTAAAGCTGCCTTCCTATAAGCCCTCCCCCCTTCATTTACTCATTACAAAAAGACAGGAAGAAACCAAACGGCCAGAAGGAATGCCTAGGTTAAGATGAAAGGCAGCTGAAAGAACAGATGAGGTATCCAGATACCGATGAGCCCCCACTGGGGGATGGGAGGACACTAGCCATTTAAGAGCTTGGGATAAAGCTGGGAGCCTTCAGCTCTGAAGCCCCCTGACCACTTCACGTAGCTGACCACCTCACGGTAGCTATCTTCTTTCTCTTCCATCTTTTTCCCCAAAATAAACCGTCTTCTTTATTTTAACTCTGCTTTCTTTAATTCATTTACTGAAGCCAAGAGTTCCTGGTAATAGCGTGTTCCGGACGAGGAGCAGTTCCTACAGCCCAGGCCACCGTAACGTTTTGTTCTCTGATATCAGGAATATAGTAAAGAAGACGTCTGGAAACGGTCAGTGTCCAGCCCTGGAGTGTTTGGCTACAGATTAGCTGGAACCAAACTCTAGGCAGGCCCCTAATGGGATGGTTTATAGGAAGATGTTACATAATGATTTTTTATTTTACGTGTCTTTAGACAGCTCAGGTTTTTATCTGTGTCTTATAGAATTCAAATGAACAGTGGTTCCTCTGCCGGCTGGTTAAGTGCTCTTAGAGCAGCTGCCACGCTCTCCAAAGCAGAGGACAGGTTTCTCCAGCACGTTGCTTGGTTAATCCCCCTCTGAAGCCAGTGGGAATGTTGGCCAGACAGGCAGCCGGATTTCGGAGACAAACCTCTGGTTGCGTGGAACCAGGGAAAGGTGTGGACAACTGAGGGGTCACGGCCAGGGCGACTCCCTGCTGGACACCCAACGTTTCCTCAGTGGAAGCTGGGTCCCAACAGCCCAATTGGGTAACCAGCAGCAACTCTCCACCTATGTATCGTCCCTACCTGCACTCCTCAGTGAGGTGAGGGGTAACTCTTATCAGTGGTCTCCTGGTGTCCTCTGTGTCAGAGTGACCTGCGACGACACTGTTAGATCTCTCTCTCAAGCCTCCATTAAGAGTCGAGCTACAGGTTTGGATTTCTCTCTCTCTGCTAGTAAGATAGACCCTCTTTTCAGAGATGTAGCAATGCATTTATGAGGCCAGATTCGGGCAAAGACAATAGCTCTCTAATTTTGCAAAGACAGGGATCTAAATTACAAACCTGCCCTAAGTTTTTTTTTTTTAATACCGACTCACAGAGAGTAGCTTACAACTCCTTTGCCAGCTAGACTACGTTGTCGCTAGACCGCCCCCCTCTCCAGGAGGTCAGGCTAAGGCAGCTTACAAAACCTGTTTACCTTTAACACAGTAAAACAGCTCAGAGGAATGATTTACAATTGTGCCTTACATATACTAACTAAGGGTAGGAAAAAAAAGTTTTTTTAGTCAGTCTTTCTCTTTTGAGAGCACTAATAAACATGGCTTTATTAGCATGTAATTTGTGATTGCTAGCCAATGGGTACAGATTTTAATATGTGAGTTCCTTAAGCATATTACAGATACCAGGTCATAAGCTTTTCAGAGTAAATTTAAATAAAGCCTGGCCTGTATGGCTATGGGAAAAATTGCTTAGGTGACTACACAGAGAACCCAAAATGTTCTGGAGACAAAGAGGTCCTGGCAACCTCATTGTCCTAGGGCCCAGGGCCAAGATTTCTTCTGGACTATTACCTGTCTCTATCTGTCCCCTAGATCTCTTCACAGGCTAGGATTTCCAATGTGGCTTTTCCCTTTTGTGCCCACTCACTTAAAAATAATTAAGCCAGGCTTTGTCTGGGCCCTTCCTGGGAGCTCAGGGTGATGCTTGCTTGTCTCCACCCCCTACTGGGGGACAGCTGTACCACTGTTTGCTTGCTCTCAGATTACAATGGCAGCCCTCCCCACCGCACCTCCGACCTGGGCTACCCATGTGCCACTCACTGGCCCTTTCCGTGGACCACTCACTTGCCCCCAGAGTGTGACCATGCTAAAAAAAAAACCAGTTTGGATTCAATATTAAGATCTGGCACAAGTTCTTTTAAAGAAAAGAGACTTCTGGGAGCTCTCTCCATTTGAAGCATACACAGACTCCATTATTGTAGACATAAAAGGGGTTACAAAAGCCGTGGTCGAATTCCCCAAGGGGGAGAGAAAGACTCAATAGGGATACTGGTCTAAGTCCATACATGGCTAAGGCAGATAAGTCCCCACAATGGTAAGTGGCCAGTGAGGGATTCAAGATTCTGCACTTGGACTCCCCAATGTCTTCCCCACCAGGAGGAAGGTATCCTGGGTAAGAGACTTTCTGGGTTGAGTCCCAGACAAGCTTCCTCAGGAGGGGAGTTGTCCTGGGTAGAAACCTTTCAGGTCGAGTCCCAGACAGGCTTTCCTCGGGAAGAGAGACGTACTGGGTAGATAACTTCACTGGTTTGAGTCTCAGACAGGCTTTCTTCCACTTTAGGCAATAGGGGAAGAAGCTTTTGCACTTCAGTGGGTGTAAAAGCAACTCTTACATTCAGTTTTCTTGTTCCTTTAGATGGGGACTGGACAACCAGCCATTCCACCACGATCGCCCCTGCAATCGCTGGAGAGATTTAGATCCCCAGAGTTTAAAAAGGAAGGCCCTTGTCTTTTACTGTACTAGAGCATGGCCAGGCTATCCCTTGGCCGATCAGGAAAGATGGCCAAGTCAGGGGACTGTAAATTACAGTACCATACACCAGTTGGAACTGTTTTGCAGGAAGGAGGGAAAATGGAGTGAAGTAGCTATGTCCAGTTGTTCTTTGTTCTTAGAGACCACTCTGAGTGGATGCCTCAATATTTCATTGACACTCCTCAGGTAGCTCCTTTAAGACCAGCTGTTCCTCCTTACCCCAGTGTGAAGGGAGTACACGTTGAGACTCCAATAGAGAAAAAAGACAACCTAGAGGAAAAGGACAACACAGAGAGCCCCCTTGAACAGGGGCCGGTTCTGCCTTCTGCAAAAGTCAGGCCCGATGCCCCAGCAGTTGACCCTCTGCTCCTCCGAGCTGGTTACGAGGGGGGACCTGAACCAGTTCCATTCACCTATGCAGAGCTAACGGAGATCATGCAAGACTTGGGGAGCTACACAAATGATCCTGATGGATACATACATGCTCTCAACAGAGTCACCAGCCTTTTTAAACTCACTTGGGATGATGTAATGTTCCTCTTTAATGAAACCCTAAGATCTGGGGAAAAGAAAAGGGTCATGAAAGCTGCAGTGAGGGTAGGAGATGTCTATTATGCCAGCCATAGAAATACAGAAAGTGAAGATGAAGATGAAGATCCCCAGTATATTGTTCTAGGAAAGGATGCCTGTCCATCTTCTAAGCCTAACTGGGATTATCGAACACCCTTTGGAGAAAAAGCCCGTACACATTTTCTTTATTGTATTAAAGAAGGACTAAGAGCAGCTGGGGTCAAACCTGTAAATTATGGTAAACTGACACAGATTTATCAGGAAGAGAAAGAACCTCCACCAGCTTTTTTTGAAAGACTCAAAGAGGCAATGATCAAACACACCCCAGTAGATCCTGATAGTGTGGAGGGTGAAGTCCTCCTCAGGGACAAATTTATCACCCAATCTGCCTCTGATATCCGCCACAAACTCTTGAAGCTAGCAGCTGAGCCTGACAAAGGTTTTTTTTAAGGTAGATGACTACCTCCGAGAGGCTACAAAGGTTTTTTTCAGTAGAGACAGAGAAGTTCAGAGAAAATTAATTCGTGCTCTCCAGGGCCGCCCAACTCATAAAGCCAGAGTTTGCTATCATTGTAGGGAGCCAGAACACCTCAAGAAAGATTGCCCTAAATGAAAAGTGGCCCAACAAAAATCACTCTAGGTAAGCCACTTGGCCCCTGCCCTACTTGTCAGGGAGACCACTGGAACCGGCAGTGCCCCCTTAAAAATCAAGAAAATTCCCAATGAGGATCCTCGAGGCTTCATATTCAGGCTCTCCTCACTCCTGTTCAAAGAGAGGAGCCTCAGGTTGACTTATTGATAGGGAACAAACTCATAAGCCTTTCGGTAGACACTGGTGTGTGATTTTTCTGCTCTTGCCTTCTCCCCTGGACCACGCTTTACCCACACTGCTACTGTTCAGACCATTTCAGGACATCCTGTGGAAAGATTTTTCTCTAAACCTGTTGCGTGCACCTGGGGAGAATTGCATTTTGTTCAGTCCTTTCTGATAATGCTTGAAACCCCACCCCTGCTGCTGGGAAGAGATTTACTGTCCATAGCTCAGGTTCAAACCCTGCTTCCTTCAGGCCACAGCCCTGCGGGAGTTTTCCCTGTCCAAGAACTACAGGTAGATTCCACTGTGTGGACTGATGGACACACAGTGGGGAGGGCAAAGACAGCTTCCCCAGTTCAGATTCATCTCAAAGACCTCACTCATTTCCCCCACCAGAAACAGTATACACTTCGCCCTGAAGTGAGAGAATAAATTCAAGAACTACTTAGCAGGCTGTCAGCCCCTGTAACAAACCTACTATTGGAGTCAGGAAGGGGCCTAATAAGTGGAGATTGATTCAAAACCTGCACCTCATTAATGAGCAAGTGGTGCCTTTTCATGCACTTATGTCCAATCGCTACCCTTTATTGACACGAACTCTACCTACCCTTTATTGACACGAATTCTGGCCTCAGCCAGCTGCTTTTCTGTCTTAGATCTTAAGGACGCTCTCTTTTGTGTTACCTTGGCATTTGAAAGCCAGAACCTTTTTGCCTTTGCAAATCTACTAGTGGGGGTGGAACAATTAACCTGGACAGTCCTTCCCCATGGGTTTTGAGATAGTACCCATCTTTTAGGTCTAGCCCTAGAATGGGACCTGCTAGAATAGAAGAAAGACTACAACACCCTCTTACATTATGTAGATGATCTTAGGTGTCACCTAAGTATGAGTGGGATTGGAGTCCCTCTTTAACTTTCTGGCCTCCTGAAGTTATAAAGTGTCCCAAGAAAGGGTCCAAATCTGTCTGTTGCAGGTCACCTATTTAGTGCTACTCATTTCTCAGGGAAAAAGGGCACTAAGCTCAGAGGGAATCCAAACCATTCTGGACTTCCCTTTGCCAAAACATAGCAAACAGTTGAGATCTTTTCTGGGGGTGACTGGGTTTTGCAGAATTTAGATTCTCAGATATGCTGAAGAGGCCAGGCCCCTTTATCAGCTTCTTAAAAAGACCCAAGATGCAGGGACTCAAATCCTTGTCTGGAGCCCAGACCCCCAGCAGGCTATCCAGGCCCTCAGAGGGGCTCTACAGAAAGCCCCTACATTGGGACTCCTGACTCAAGACAGGTATACTCTCTCCTTAACTGCGAGACAGGTAGTGGCTTTAGGCATTCTTACCCAGTCCCTGCATCCAGCCAGTAGCCTATCTAAGTAAGGAACTAGACACTGTGGCCAGAGGACGGCCAGGTTGTTTGTGGACTTTGGCAGCAGCAAGCATATTATTTCCCAAGGCTCATAAGCTCACCCAGGAGAGAACCCTTACAATCAAGTCCCCCTATGGTATTGGGAGACTCCTTAATGTTCCAGTGCACCCCTGGGTGTCTGATGCACTGATACTACAATACCAGGTTCTCTTGTTAGAAGGAGCAGATGTAAATATTGAAACCTGCCACCTCCTCGCCTGATCCCCAAGAGCCAGGAGAAAATAATCACACTTATACAGAGGTTCTAGTCCATATCCAACAATTAAGGATAGGATTAACTTAGTCAAGTCTCTCAATGACCCAGAGGATGAATTGTTCACTGATGGAAGCTCCTTTGTACTAGGTGGACTCAGAAAGGCAGGATATGCAGTGAATAATCATGTAGAAGTGTTAGAATCGGACCCATTACCTCACAATACAAGTGCTCAAAGGGCAGAGCTAATTGCTTTCACCAGAGCACTAATATTGACAAGAGGTAAAAGGTCAACATTTTTACTAATTCAAAATATGCATTTCATATAATTCATGTACAGACCACCGCCATTTGGAGAGAGAGAGGGCTATTAAATCCTAACAGATCTCCCATCAAACATACCCCAGAAATTTTACAACTCAGGCTGTTCACCTGCCCTGAGGAGCAACAACTGTCCACTTCCCAGGACACCAGGGAGAAACAGATCCTATTGCTATAGGTAATAGGCCGATGTGGAGGCAAGGACAGCTGCTTATCAACAGCTAGAGTGCCCCCTCTTATCGTCAGCCAGTCTATAGCCTACTAGCCTGCCTGTTTATTCTGACAAGGAAATTCTACATGCCAAGAGCCAGGGATGGGCCCTTAACTCTGAAGGATGGTGGGTCACCCCTGAGGGCCACCTTTTTCTACCAAGAAGCTCAACATAGAAAATGATTAAGAGTATCTGTAATACTTGTCATTTAGGACAAAAGAACACACTTACTTTAGTTAATAAGCCCTTCCTGGGGGAAAGACTGGATGAGGTAACACAACAGGTGATGAAAGATATGAATTATGTCTAAGGACTGACTCTCAGAATGACCAATTAAAATTGCCCAGAGCACAATATCAAGGTAGTTACTCAGGAAAAGACCGGCAGATTGACTTTACCTACATGCCAGGAGGCCGACAGTCAGTTTTTGTTAGTTCTAGTTGACACTCATACAGGTTGGACAGAAGCCTTCCCTACCCAGACTGAAAAGGCTCGAAGTAGTCAAGGTTCGTATCCTTGAGATTATTCCAAGGTTTGGGGTGCCCCAGAGCCTACAGAGTGACAATAGGTCTGCTTTCACTCAGAAATTACCCAGGGAGTCTCAAAGACCCTGGGCATCAGTATCTGTCACTGTGCCTGGCAGCCCCAGTCATCAGGACAGGTAGACAGGCTAATGGGACACTTGCTAAAGCTGGCACAAAAACATAAGGCCCGGGAAACAACTCTTGCCTTTGGCCTTTATACGGGCCAGAAACACCCAGGTTTCAGGGGCTACCTCCTTTGAACTATTGTGTGGCAGACCTTTCCTCAGAAATGACATCCTAGTCAATGAAGAGACTGAGGGGACCTTGAGACAAACAGACCCTGGGCCTATTCCACCTAGTCATGAGCCTCTTTTTTGCCCTGAGACTCTGGTAGTAGTCAAGGCTCTAGACACACAAGACCTAAACAAACCCAGATGGGAAGGTCCCTACATGGTGATCTTTCTGCCCCCACCACAGTTAAGGTGACAGGACATGACTCTTGGATTCATCACTCTAGAGTAAAGCTATAGACTGCCTCCAAGAACCACAACAACATACCTCTGGATCATCTCCAGGCCACATCCAAGCCCATCTACACCTGTGAACCTGTGGAGGACCTAAAGTTCCTGTTCAAAAGACAAAGCCAAGATAAGTAATCTAAGATCTTATTCCTCATCCTTTAGCTAACTGCTTTTATACGCTTAGAGAAGAGTACAATTCATTTCTAGCGTGGGCACAAGAATACGCAGTCATTACAGTGAAAATCTTGCTGGATATGTAGTTTGCTTCCCATGTCGAGTACATCAGGACTCCCTTGGTGGGTACTCCCATTTCAAGGAGATGATTAGAGTAAGTTACAAGATTACATTAATGAGACATGATGGCTCATCGGTTCATAGTTTAGCCCACCATTACAAGGTGACTGAATGACCTATGACTTCTACTCTTAATGATCCTGGACTTAATTGGATTCTTTTCTAAAAATGCCACTGAAGCCTCTCTACAGGCATTAATAAAGCCCTTATTAATCTATGTATTTCCTTTTGGGTTAGATGTGTCTCTTGTATGCAGCATATTGCTGGATCTTCTTTCTTGATCCATTCTGCTAGCCTGTTTCTTTTGATGGGTGAGTTGAGCCCGTTTACATTGATGGTTACAGCTGTTAAGAGTTGACTCTTTTTTGCCATATATCTTTTCTGTAGTTGGTTCTGCGTTTCACTTTAGT
>PVJO010006732.1:0-67835 GCA_004026905.1 Hystrix cristata
CCCCTATGTCTTCGAGGGTTCTTCCTATTCTATTCTCCAGTAAATTTAATGTTTCTGTTTTAATGTTTAGATCTTTGATCCATTTTGATTTGAGTTTTGTACATGGTGAGAGACATATATCTACTTTTAATTTTCGACATGTGGTTAGCCAGTTTTTCCAGCACCATTTGTTAAATAGGCTGTCCTTCTTCCAGTGAGGACACTCCCACTATTTTTAATACCAGAGGTAAGTTTATGTATAACAGCTATACAATCTGAATGCTTCTAAATGGTCCTTCAACTCAAAACTGAAAATTCTGAGTACTTTTTTCCATCACACAATATGGCACATACTGGCAAATTTCCCACTTACTCTTTTTCATGTTAATTTATTATATGTTGAGGCACCTCTATAAAGCTAGATAACAATGTTTTTTATAAATTAATTAATGTAAACTTAAAATTGAATTCTAGTATTTTCTGTGAACTGCACTGGAGTTAAAGTTGCCAGCAACCAAGGCAGTTTCGACTAAATTAGCAGGAATCCTACCTAATAAACCAAGGGTGGTAAACAAAAGACTTTAATCAGGTCCATAAAGCAACGGTTGTAAAACTGACTGTGAGCAGGCCAGTTCTAGGTGTGTTTATTTGGCTAATATGATTTGTATTTAAATATGGAAGTAATTTTTTCAGAGTGAAAATTGTGTCTCTTTTGCCACAGGTCCCACCACTCCCTATTATACTTTGCTCTTTTTACTCATTTATGCTTCCTGCTTAGAATCTATGGACAAATGTATTTATGATTCTTCCCAACTTTCTTTGCTTGGTCCAAACTCTACTAAACACTCTGGATTTATGTTTGTTTTTCAATTTCTTTCTAACATTTTGTGCCTTAAAACCTTCGTAGGAAGGAGCCATGAGCAGTGGGACATGCCTATAATACTAGCTTCTCAGAAAGTAGAGACAGGAGGATCACAAGTAGACACACACACACACACACACACACACACACACACACACACACACACTACCTAAGGAGATAGAAAAGACTTAGTGATTTCTTCCAGTACTACAAGGCTTGTCTTGCCACTGGTAGAATGCAAAGCTTAATGATCATTCTAGTCAAGCAGGGAAGAGGTTGTCCTCTGTGTAATACATTACAGATCTACAGCATGTATAACTCATCCAAACCCGAACCACAATCTTCATTTAGTGAAGAAAACTTTTTGGACAGAATTCAATAAATGTTTGGATGGTATCTTCATAGGACCTTGACAGTTTGCCTGACTTATGTGCCAGTCTCTTTGAATCGCTGTTTTAGAGTCTGATGAGGATTGGCACAGCAGAGGTGGTACTGTAATTTTTGTTGTAATACACTTTTCAACTCAGATAATTCTAGTTTTAGACAAACCAATAGCCTGGTAAGCATGTTGGAGGCTTCAGAGGTACTGTCTTAAAAATCGGATTTTTCAGTAAATTCAACAAACATATAAAGTTTAGAGGGGATATTCATGACAGTAGGTACTTGTCATTACTATAGGATTTACTAATTAAATACTAGCTTCCCTGGTACATTCAGGTGTTCAAGGGACTTTAACAGTTTGAGAATAAGAGTGAGTGGCTAAGTGGAGAGCAAAGGAATACTCTTCTAAGATACTTCTGAGGAAGATTACCTTGGAGAATACAAAATGTCCTCCCCCAAAAAACATATTTGTATGCTGTTTTTCAATCCCAATCTGTCCTGTAGTGTTGATGCTCTTCTAGCAGATATGGACTATTTTTCTGTCAGTGGAATGAAGGAGATTTTGATAGGATGGGAAGATATGAATTTAGGAAAATGAGTTTTTATCTAACAGCAAGAAAGAGAGCCTATCTGTGCGTTGGTTCATTTAAAGTCGAGAAAGATCTGTGTAAAGTATGTGAGGGTGATGGCGGTGCTGGAGTACGTATGTCTATGTTTATGTCGAGACTGGGAAATGTCCCCACTTGGTTAGCCCCAGTAATTTAATACAAGACAGGAAAGATCTTTCGGTCACAAAACATGCCACATTGGGTAAGATTCTTTATCCTCAAAGTCTCATATTCCTTTTTCATATGATGGAGATATGAGGAAAAATACCTCGGACGTTTGCCTTGAATGGTAAAAAAAAAGCCACATTAACTCAAGTGTATACAGTGTAAGCAAACAACAAATGTATGTACCCGTGGGACAGATTTTTTTAAGGACTAGATTAAATCAACAAATTTCAAGTTTTGGAGGGTCTCATCTGGCAAATTTTTTACATCATACCGATCTATAACGGAGACTGATCGGTGAATGTTCTCTGCCTTGTAGAGGGAAGGCCACTTTGTTCAGGTGGAATTCTGCTGGAGGAGTCAAAGTGCACCACTGGGGGAAAATACCTTTTAAAATAGAACTAGTTAAATCTTATCAGCAAGTACCGTGTCTCTATATAATTACTTATCATTACTGCAGTACATCATTTTGAAAAGTATTTCCCAACTGGTTCTCTTCCCCTTATAAATGTATTATTCATATCTATATAAATAACAGTTCACTGAATTCACTTAAAGAAATCCATTGATTCTAGTAAATTATTAGACACATGTAACTGTCACTCAGGCAATAATCTAGAAATGCCCTGCTTAAGATTTCTGGAAACTCACTCCGAGGAAGCAAGATGAACAAAAATACCATTCCATCTGTTAGCCAAACTAACTGCACCAAATAATTTGGAACTTAATTACAGAGTTGGCTACATTTTCAAAATGTGATTTTCAAAGGCTGAGTGTTTTATTTAAATTTCTCCATGTTTATTTCCTCCAAAGACCATCAGTGGTGTTTGCAAATTACACTTTTAGAACCTGGTAAGTTTGGGCTGTTAAGGTTTAAGAGTGAGGCCCAAGGGAAAGAAAAAGATGGGGGAAAATCATATTTTTCCTGTTCTCCTTTCCTTTTCCATATTCCTTCTTCATCTTGGCCTATCTGTGAACAGCTTCATTTATGTTCACCTTCAAATGGCACTGTCAGGACAATTGAATTTCAGAATAATGGTAATCATTTTATAATACAAGAATGTCCCACTTTTTTTAGCATATGCATGCCTTATTTGAAGCATGCTTATTCTAAAAAATAATTCAGTATTTATCTGAAATTCAATAATTTGGTATTTATTTGAAATAATTCAATATTTATCTGAAACTCAAATTTAACTAGATAGTGTGTATTTATATATACTAAATCTACCAACTATTTGCCTAAGATATTTATTTGAAAAGTAATGTCAAAGTTTCTCCCTCCAAATAGTGGTAAGTGGAAAATCCTAAAGAGCACAAAAAATGATAAATTGGTGAAGTGATGAATATTTTAATTAGCATGATCTTTCTAAATTGTATGCATAGATCAAAACAAAAATAGACAAAATTATTTTTTCAAATAAAATAAAATTTTAAAATTACAATAACAAGGAAGCTTCTTAAGATCCCCCCAAATAAATTTCTACTGGTGGAATTTTTTTTTGTTGTTGTTGTTTTTTTGTTTTTTTTTTTTTGGCGCTGGGGATTGAACTCGGGTCCTTGTGCTTGCAAGGCAAGCACTTTAACCACTGAGCTAAATCCCCAGCCCTACTGGTGGAATTTTGAGCTTGCTTGAATGGTGGTTTATAGAGATGTCTAGGCTAAGAAAACCTTTCTATTGTACCTAAATTTAGAACATACAGGTGGCATTTGTTCCCAGCACTCATCAGCTTGGCAAAAGAAAAAGAGAAGGAAAAACAAGGATAGAATTGAGATACAGTAGCTATTTTATTTATGTGTAAGTTTTAAAAAATTAGCCATAAATCTTAAC
This sequence comes from Hystrix cristata, assembly GCA_004026905.1. Lineage (NCBI taxonomy): Eukaryota > Metazoa > Chordata > Mammalia > Rodentia > Hystricidae > Hystrix > Hystrix cristata. The sequence goes on from PVJO010006732.1 coordinate 3,827, forward strand.
TAATAGTGGATGGGGGAGGGGTAACTTGTCAATTCTATCCTTTTAGTACTTTAAACAAAAATAATAGAATTGTTGTTGACTTCTCTGTTTCTCTTATATTCCAAATCCAAGCCAAGAATAAATGTTGTCAGCTCTACCTTCAAAATATTAGCAAAATCTGCTCACTTCCCACCGTATTTACTGCTTGCACCCTGGCCATGCATTCCATCATTTCTCACTAAATTATTTCAGGAACTTCCCATTTTGGTCTTGCTCATTTCCACTGTTGTCTTTCTCAGTTTCCCCCACGCAGAATCCTGATTGTTGTTGAAATCTGACTCTGGGAGTTCCCAAAAACCCTCCAGTAGCTCCCGTCTCACTGGGTCAAGTCCTAACAGTAGTCTTCCAGAGCAGACGCACATCATCCCACTGTAGCTATCAGGCCTCAGTTCTTACAAAGCTTCCCCATCACCCTTCCCTGCCGTATTAGCCCGCAGAGTCTCCCTCACTGCATTAGACACACATCCACATCAGGAGCTTAGCAGTTATCCTATTGGCCTGCAGCAGGTGTGTGCGTGGTTTGCTCCCTCATACCCTTCCAAGTTAAATTGCGAGTTTCGTTTCTTTTAAATTTTACTCCCTTTTCTTTTCTTGTCTCTCTTTCTCTTTTTTTAACCTCCTTTTCTTATTTTACCTTTTTCCCTACATGGCATATGTCCTTGTCTACACTCTATGTTTACTTGTTTCTCTTCTTGCTCTGTATCTGTTCCACTAGAATGGCAGCTATGGGAAGACCCTGTGCTTTGCGTTGCTGCATATAGGCATCCCCGGGCTTAATGCCTCACCCACTGAAAGTAGTCCTTGAATATTTGTGGAATGAATGAATGAACCACAATGTTCAGCAAATTGCTTTATGAATTAGGGATTTAACTCCAAATAGCAGTCTCGGAATGACACAGGTTGACAGTAGGGACACGTTTTGCTGCAAATCCAAGACATGGTGGCATAGATGAAACTGTCAAAGACAATCAAGACAACTAGATAGGCAGGTCAATATGAGCCCTTTGGATGACTGAAGAAATATTAGGGGCACTTTAAAATTTGATCAAGGACAGTCTTTTTATAAAATTAAACTCTAGAAGTATTCATTTTTATCATCACCATGAAAGTAATATACTCTATTTCTATAGTCTTCATTCTGGGGTTCCCAGCTGGTTACCTGGATCTGAGAAGGCATTAAAATAATTAAAAGTCCAATTTATTCTGGGCTAAGAAGATCATTTCCACATTATACTAGGGCAAAGAGTCTTTCTACCACTCTTCTCAGTCTTGTCTTCTGCTTTATTCTCTTTCTCAGTTCCCAGGCCCCTTACTACATTGCTTCCAGAAAGATCTTCTTTAAAAAATAAAATCGTATCATTGTGCAGCTTGTAAATAGCCATTCTTCCACCCTGAGGATACACTCCTCCTCCCTCTGCTTCCCCATCCTGAGTTTCCTTCAGTCCCTCTACACACCAGATACTCTGACCTTCTGCACCTTTTTCCCCTGGTGTTTTCCCCATTCTCCTGGGAATGCTCTGTGTTGCCTGGAGAATTTACCAGCTCTCAGAACTCAACTCAGTGTCACTTCTTGGTGAATTCTCATATTTTCTCCTGAAGTTATTTGTCGGTCCCTCCCCTAGGATGTCATAACACCTTGCACATTCCCCTGTTGCTGCACTTGTCTTGTCATAGTGTAATGATTTGTTGGCATATCTGTCTCCCTAGAAGACTGGGAAGGCTAGATCTCACAATATTTTATTTCTACCACCAAGTATGCCCCACATAAGTTATATAATAATTGCATACTACATGAATTATTTTGGAAAGTTCAGAGAAACCTGTTCTTACATGAAACAGAAGGTGTAATCAAAATGTACATATAATTTTTAAATTAAAAAAACTATGGTAAAAGACATTGCCATTAATCCCCTTAAAATGCTCTCCCTTTTTTTTTTTTTTTTTTTTGGTACCAGGAATCAAACTCAGGGCCTCATGCTTGTGAGGCAGACACTCTAACCACTGAGCTAAATCCCCAGCCCTCTCCCTTATTTTGAATACACTTGTCCCATCATTTTTACCACTGAAGCAATTCTGGAAGCTCTCTTTGCTGTCTTTAGAGGATGTGATCAAACTTGTAGTGAATGCTACTGCTGAATGTCATCTCATGGGAAAGAGGCTCATGAAAACATCACAGCATGTTCTCGTCCACATTATTCACCAGATTTGGCACTATGTGACTTCAGGACGTTCCCTTAGAAAAAATGACCTTGAAAGGTAAACATTTTGAATAGATTCTGTACATCAAGGCAGCCACAATGTTGCAACTAAAGACACTGAGGAAAGAGAACATCCAGAACTGCTTTGGAAAGTGTTCTAAGTGAAAGGAGTGTTCTGTGTGGGGAGTAATGAGCATGCATCTTTTATTTTTGGTGCTGGGGATTGAACTCAGGGCCTTGTGCTTACAAGGCAAGCCCTCTACCACTGAGCTAAGTTTCCAGCCTGACAATACATCTTTTATTGTAATAAATGTTTTAAAAAATCTAAACATTTCACCATATTTTTCAATCAGAACTTACATAATTCTCTGTAGATACTGACTTTACTTTTCTTGATCCTTCATAAAACCCTCACCCAAGCCAAAGCTCTTGAACTCTTGTTAACATGTGGATGTGTTGGTTGAACCCTCTCCCCAGCTGGAAGGAAGGAAATGTTTTTCTAACAGTAACTCTTCTCTGAGATGCTCACAGGCAAGATGATCAGCCTGGTTCTTCTTAGGATTTGCCACATTGGTCAAACCATGTCATCGCATGTTGTCAAACCTTAAGAGCACAAGTCCTTCATTTTAATTCTTCACGTTATTAAAGTCACTCAGTTACCATTCATTTAATTAAATGACTTTTATGATTTAATTTTAGTGAAGGGAAAAATGATCTGTCATTAAAATGATGATTGAATAACAATTTTTTTATTATTGCAGTAGATAACAGGAACGAGCCTTTGAGATAAATTTTGTAATAAAATATCCTTCTGGTAGTGAGTAAAACATGTTATCAGTAATGAAAAAGGAGTTGTTGATATTGTTAATTAATAAGTAATGAATTAGTATAGAACCTAACATTTCATTTACCCCAGTAACACAGCCCTGGGAAATTACCACGAACAGGGGTCTGTCATCTATAAGAATGTGTTAGGCAAGGAGGGGAAAGAAAAGGAGAAAAAGGAGTAGGGAGACAGGGAAGGAGGGAGGGAGGGAGGAGAAAAGAGGCATAGATAATAAAGACATAAAAGCTTTTAAGAGGGAATACTCTAAATTTTAGTTTGCCACTCAAGCAAAACTAATTGGTTAAAGAAGATACATGATCTACACTATGACATGTAAAAATATCAGAATTTATTTAATAGCATATAGTTTGCTCTCTTGTTTAAATTAATAATTGATAGTTTAAGTTGCGTGTCATAATATTTTCCTTGTTATGAATTTCATTAGGAGAGGCCTTCATTCCTTTCAATGACATCCTTTGGGATGCTAAATACTAACTTGATAATAGAGTGAAAAATTTAGGCAATTAACATTGGGAATCTTTTCTAAAGAGCGCTATTACCAGTGTGCATACTTTCATTTCATTCAGCTTGTTGAACCTTTTTTTCCCTAATTCTAGAACAGATAGTCCTCAAGCCACCTGCACTTCTGCCCAGCTGACCGCAAATTCTCAAATACTTCATCCTTCATCTCCACTTCCACAAGACAGACTGAAATCCATTTCTGACGCTCCTTAGAAGTACCCCAGCCCCTACATTTTAAGGACAGTGTCCTGCCTTCATTCTGGACGTCAGCCACAGGTCTTAGGGCCATGCATGCATCTGCTCAAATTGTTAACCAAGAAATCGTAAAGGAGATTAAAATAAAGGCATATGTGATTTTTATGTGGGAATGGATTTGAGAATATATTATCAAATCGAGAGATACACTTTCATTTAAAAACAAGTATTCCATCAATAGGAGAAGGAACGGGATTTTTACAGAGAAAACAGGATAGTGAATAGGGTGAGGTAAGGTAACTTGTCATGAACTATTTTCAAGAAGTCGTGTTGGTTGCACGGTTGTTCTGAGTGCCGCGGGTCCCGTCATGTTAAGCTATACCTGATTGGTTGCTAGGGAGCTATTGTGAGCAGTTGTCGATAAGCAGTAAGTTTTTAGAAACAGTCAGGAAGTGAGCAGAAGTCCCAGGATTGGAAATTATCACATGCTAGAGTCTTGTAAGAAAATCCTTACCAAACAGCATTTGTACCTGAAAGTTAAAGTTTGAGGGACTTCGGTCTGTGAGGTAGCCTGCAGTCTGTCACATGTAATCTCTGCAGCTTGCAGGTAAGTTTAGCTGGTGCTTAATTATTTTTGTTTCTTCACCAACTCACTAAAATGTTGAGAGTTCCCATAACCACTTCTGTTTGAAACAGAACAACTCACCAAATTTACTGAAATATTTCAATATTTAAGATTACAATCTTAGTATAGAGAATATACCTCCAGAGTAGTAAAATGGAGAAAATGCCTATAACAAGGCCAAGGAGGGCTGGGGGTACAAGGCTTCTGTGTCTCTTCCTTATGTAAAGTAAGCACATTTCTGGTCCAGCATATACATCAATGTGTTCCTCATGAAACTCTAAGGAGCTTTGGTGTCCACAGTTTTCATCGGTGTCATTGCATGGGCATTAATTGATTAAATAACTGGCCAAGTGATCGAACTCCGTCTCCAGTCCCCTTTTCCCTCTTGGAGATCAGGGTGGCTCGCAGTTCCAATCCCCTGATGACTTATCTTTCTGTTGACCTGCTTGCTATGTAGGAGTCCCATCAACATCACCACATCAGTGTAACAAAGGTTCTCCTACCACACAGAGAATTTCCAGAGTTTTAAAAACTGAGTTCCTGCAATCAGTACAAAAACGTACAGATCTCTTTTATAAAAATGTCTTGGTTTTGACTTTTTGTGCAGTTATTTTATCAGTTCAAATAATATTTTCTACTTGTGACTATGTGCTTATTCCCATATGTATTAGTCAATCTACCCATTGCTGCTGGACAGAATACTCAACAGCACCAATTGAAAGAGGTGTTTAATTGGCTCACAGTCTCTGGGGCTTCAGTCCATGATTGGCAGACTTTTGGGCAAGAACACATTGGTGGAAGGGCACAGTAGAGCAAACCATCTTAGTCATGGAGGCCCAGAAGCAGAGCAGAGGAGCAGCATCAAGAGTAAGGAGCTAAAGACCAAATATTAGAACCCAAGGTCAAGTCTTTAGGACCAACCTAAACACAGCTAGTAGTGTGCTTTACTAATCCCCTGGGAGCCTCTCAAAGCTAATCAAATTGACAATCCACTAAACTGGCATACCTGTCTTGGGAGAGGTTGGGTTTGGGAAAGTATGAAGCATGTTCCATGCCAAATAAACTATTTCAAGAGACAAGTTTGACATGGAAAACTCTGTAATACTAAAAAATACTTAGGGCAAACCATTGGTATATATGTTCTCATTATATGCTCATAAAACCTTCAAAAAGGACTTCTGAGATGTAAGTAAAACACACTATTAGATTTAAACATATGCTTGTCCGAGCTCAAAATTAATTTTCCACCAGTCCATATCCTGATGCCCACTAGAATCGTATTTTAGTGAGAGGTGCAAGAAACTGGCAGGTGTCAGTCCATGTTCAGAGAGAGAGAGAGAGATCTCAGTGGCAGAGAGAAGAAGCAGGGAAGGCTTTGTGGAAGAAGTTGAACATTCACCAGGCCTAGAGACTTGTGTAAAAACTTGACTGTAAGAGGAGGAAAAGAGACTTTCTTGGTGATAGGGGAAAAAAATGAGAAATAGTAAGATAAAACCTAATCTGAGGTGTTTATAAATGTTCTGAATGTCCTTGTCTGAATATCTCTGGTCATGAGAGTTCGTGCTGTCTTGTGTCAGCTTGTTGTATTCCTCTTTGCTCCTTCTGCTAGAATGCTCTTCTTTGTTCAAGCCAAGGGAACTTTCTGGTAACCTCGGGGCTCTGTCCTTCCCTCTATAAAACAGGCATCAGAAGAGTGAAATTTCCTCTCATGGCTCCTGAGTATCTGCCATTCGCAGGTTATACCAACCCAATTCTTGGCTCCATCCTTCAGAGTTCCCCTGCCACTGAAATTGGCTTTCTGGATTTGGTGTTGTTTAGCAGAGTCTTAATAGATTAGTCTTTCTATCAGAGAGACTGAGGTCGGATACCTGCCATTCACCAGGTGAATATATTAACTAACTTCTTTGAACCTCAGTTTCCTCTACTATAAAGTGGAACCAGCAGTATCTCCCTCATAGGATATACTCAAAACTATGGGAAATAATGCAGGAAAATAGTAAACATTTAACATACATAGTATGTTGCTAAGATTAAGTCTATTAGCTTTACCTGTAAAAAATAATAATATAAAGTTAAAAAACCAAAACAACCTTAAATTTAATATCTTAAGATAAAAACAACTTACTAACTCATGATTTTGTGTATGGCAACTGTGCTGGGCTCAGTCTGTGAGTTCTGATGACTTTGGGTAGCCCACTCAGGTTCCACCTTTGCCACCGGTAGCTGGAGTTCTCACTGATGTCTGGTGTTTGGCTCTCTGTATGCCGTGGTTCTGGACATGTATTCTTGCCATCCATCTGGTTGTCTTGGGCTACTCCAGACACTGGGGGCTCCAGGATTCCAAGGAGCAGCCAAAGGGCAGGTCCAGATATCCATTCCTGTCATGTTGCTCCTAAAATTTCCGCTGACCGGGCTGGGGATTTAGCTCAGCCATTAGAGTGCTTGCCTCACAAGCACAAGGCCCTGAGTTTGATCCCCAGCACCAAATAAATAAATAAATAAATAAATAAATAAATAAATAAATAAATAAATAAATTTAAAAATAGGTAAAAGTTCCGCTGACCAAAGCAAGTTTGTGTGGGGCAACAACACCAAAGGTCCCATATGCAGGGAAAGAAAATGTTTGTTAATTTTGCCACTTTCCCCAGACTAAAATTATCTTTCTGAAAAATTATTTTAAAGGTAACAGTGAAAAATGTGTTACTCTGTTGGAGACTAAGACTTTGTTTATCTCCCGTACATCGATGACTCTGTACTTTGGGATGTGTACATGACTAACAGATGAGGGAAGGGGAGAGTGATGAAGAAGAAAGGAAGAGGGAAAAGACATGGAAAAAGGAGAGACAACTAGGATGGCTGGTCTGAGTAGAAGCTCAAGTGGCGAATGACCTTGACAATCCTATGACCGTCTGGGTAAGATGACCAGAGGAAGGCCCTCAGGTCAGGCATGCCCACCTCTACCACACTGCATGTGACAACACAGGTACCAAATTTGTGCTAGAGAGCCCTGTTTCTTCCATCTGCTCCCTCTGCTTCATATACACTATGTGCTGAGCACTGTCCCCAGGATAGGTACTAGTTGGGATGTAGGAAGAAGTAACATGGTGCTCGTTTTTTCTCCTGTGGTTACAGACAAGCCATTTTGATTTTACATCTGTGTAATGAAGACATTACATTGTGGTTTTAAAGGTATATTCCAACTGTGATATTGTACAGTTTTATAATACTATACTATTTCTTTTTCCCTTTTTAAACTTAACCATCTTTTGTCCTGGCTTTTCAGCTCATAGCTTATTGCTTTGATGGCATCCACCAGTGGGTGGAAGGGAATACTGATTTTTTTAAATCTATTAATAGAGTTGATTTCTGTGAGAAGGAATTTTTTCTGGTCCTTTAAATTCTGTCACATAAAGAGACTTGGTCTTTTCCTTGTCATGTAGAATATAGTAGTCAGTGTATTTAGAGTGTCTATATCATGGCTCAGAATCCTGAAAAATTTACCTAATGAAAATAGGAAATTATCCTACCTAAGGCAGGGACCAGGTTTCTCTTCCTTATACTAGTTTTTAAATGGAGTTACTCATTAGAGTTAGAATAGGAAGAATGGCATCAGCTATGGAATGTTGGGCATTTACTTACTCTGTGTTAGTCTTCTCATCTATTTAACAGTATCTGTCTAGCAGAGTTGTAATAAGGAGCAAATGAGGGGGGGATTTCATACAAGCCAAGGTCAGCCGTGTCTCTCTGTGACTTCAAGTAATATTTGCCTTCCTTTCCTCCTTTCACTCTTTTGCTGAGCTGATCAGATGGGATGTGTGCTAGCTACATTAGTTTTTAAATGGTAAAGTACAAAACAAATAATCAATTATTATTGTTAATACCAGCCCATGCTGTAAGAGCTGGGAAATTCTGGAAGCTTACCAGGAATCAGAAGTCCCCAGCTGTGTTAGGTTGCAAATGGACCCAAGCCTTCACCTCCAGTTTAGAGCTTTGCTAACTGCTATTTTTTGTTCTCTTGTCCGTATACTACCCTGGGCAGGTCAGCACATAAGTGGGGCTACCCAAATCAAATTAAGCTCTGAAGCTTTAGGTAATACATCAAAAATATCTGCGGATACTCTTGAGTCAAAAATGATACATTTAGCTCATATCTTTCAGCCCCAGTCCACTTAGCACATCGATGAGTTCCTAATCTTGGGCTTTGTATAATCTTGTTCTGACCTTTCCTTCTTTTTTTTTTTTTTAATTTTTCACCTGTTAAAGCAGAGAGAAAATTTTGATTGCCAGGGGACTCTTATCACTAAAATGCATCATATGAACACGAAATATTTTTATTTTCTTTGGTGAATTGATTTTTCTCCTTGGAAGTTTTCTTTTGTAAATGCTTCAGGGAAACATTATCATTTCTCATCTGCCTTCCCAAGAGAGCCATAATATACTATTGGCTACTCGCTGAAATGGCACCTCTTGACTTCATTGATCTGAAGGGATTTGGGATTCTCAGGTGACCAGAGATTAATTATACACTAGTTATATTCATACATGCTGTTGGTACTCAGTCGGGATCTGGTTTTAAGGCAGTGCATTGCGGAGGCCTAGCCAGGGTTATGAGCTCATCAGAAATTCAAAGACTAAGTCTGCACAGCCTGTGGAATGCAGAAGTGATTCACTTCTAGAGGTGAAGTCATTAGAGCTCATAGAAAGGGCAACTTCTGAATCAGGAAATCAAACCTATGTGATCTTCCACATCAGTCTATTGGGATCTGGAGGATAAGAGTGTGATGGAGGTGAGCATCCTACATATGGCACAGGTCAGCTTCAAGTGGGGAGGAGTTGGGAGTAAGAAAGAGTCAAGGCTTTAATCACTGGTGTGAGTCAGGAAATGATTTAAGAAGTTATTTTCTAAAGAGTACATATTGGTGTTTGTGGGTATAAATAATCGATTGCATGTAATGAAATAGATTTGGATATGAGACCCACCTGCAAAGGGGCCTCATAAAAGCAACCCTACAGATAGAACTGGGGAGTGTTTTGGTTGAGTGTCGAATAAGTAATGTGTGATAGATTAAGGAAGTAACAACTTTAAGGCCACTGCTGCATGTACAAAACACATAATGAGAGGAAGGATAGAAGAGAGGAGAAGAAAGAATGGTACATTAGTTAGTTTTTTTATGACTATAATGATATACATTAGTTAGGATTTTTTTTTATTACTATAAGGAAGTACATTAGTTTTTTGTTTGTTTGTTTTTGGTGCTGGGGATTGAACTCAGGACCTTGTGGTTGCAAGGCAAGCACTCTAACCACTGAGCTAAATCCCCAGCCAGCCCCTACGTTAGTTTTTTTTTTTTTGTTTTTTGTTTTTTTTTTAATGACTATAATGAAATATCTGAGGCAGGTTACTGTATTGAGATAACAGATTATGACTCATAGTTTAGGAGGCTGGATGTCCAACAGTGTGACTCAGGCTCTGATGTTACTCCTTCCCCCCTTGGCTGCTTTACACCATGGCAAGACCACATGTGTTGTCTCTGTGTGGTCTCCTTTTCTCTTACAAAATTGCCTGAATTCAGTCATGTAGTGACTTAGGGTCTAATTTCATCACTTGCCAAGCTTCATCTCTAACCATCATTCCCATCCTCTGAATGTCATTACGGATTAAACTCCTGCATGAATTTTGTGGGACCAGCCATATCCAAGACATAGCAAAGGTTGAGAGAAAAAAGAGATGGGGAGGGGGGGCATGGAGAAGAGGGAGAAAGGAAAAGGAGTTACATCCTGATAACTCCTGAGTAGTTGGCTCTGGGCACCACGGCAGGTGTTTGAATTTGCATTATCTCAATGTTCCTGACCACAGAAAAAGTATTGAGTGAAATAATCCCATTCAAGGCAACATAAGTGGAAGGAATTCTGTCTTCTTGCTTCAGGGAAGTTGCAGCAAGGGGCATTGTAATTCCCTGAGACTGCCAAGTTCTTATTAGAATATTTTAATGCCTTAATAAATGATTCTGTTTTTAAAAGATAAATATAATGAATTAACAATCAAATGGAAGCACATGCTAAGTAATTGAGAACTTTAAAAGGCCTGTGTCTGGATTGCACAATATTGCTAGTTCTCATTCTGTTCCAAAGGTAGAAGTAGTGTCGAATTCCCAGGCCACTAATCCTAACGTGAGCAGTCAAGGAGTCAGGAAGGCAAACAACTGCAAAGGTATTGGCAAGAGTCCTCAGGCCTGAGACAGATCCAGACCAGTTGTTCCAGATCGGTCTTTCCCATGACTAAGCCAGAGCCAAAAGGAAGTAGTGGTCCTTCCTCTCACTCCTCTTCTGCCCGGTGACCCCGACCCCGTTCTTCTTCACTGCTTTTCCTTTCCTCTTCAGTGGCATTTAATATTGTTGGTTGGCCTCTCCTTTGCTGGGAAACCATCAACATGCCCCCCATCCTCTCTGACTTTCAATAACCATTTTTCCACTGAGAATCCCTTAAAATTTTCCCACAGGCAGGTGAGAATTCAATGCTGACATCTCCTCCCCGCTGAGTGATGTTTTCCCTGTTCTTTAATATAATGACCTTACAATTTTAGCTTGCTAAACTCCTCTTCTCTATCCTACTCTATGTAGAATTTTGGTAGCTATTTTTATCTGATAATAAAACATTACTGAGAAGTTCCCTTGTGGACATATTTCCACTGGTCAGCCATGGCCTGGCTTCCATGAAGGTGGCACACCCAGGCAGTGATAGTTGTAGCCCTTACAGACAGTGCCATTACAAGGAAGATGAGGAATGGCTACTGAGTCCACTGCAAAGAGCATTTACCACACCGTATCTCTCTTACTGCAAGTATCCTTCTCAATGTAGGTCTGAGGACACTGAGAATAGCAACCAGGGTCGTATTGGAGTGTTGATCCCTGACGACGTCTATAGCTCAACCTACACATCAATATAAAGACCAGGTATCTTGCTATTTTTACCTCAGTGATTTATCTTTTCTTCCAGGGCAGTCATAGAACAGTTGATGGTCATCTTTGCTTCTCCTTTTTGTACAAGAGTTATAGTCTGGGGACCCAGTCATCAGTCCTCATATGTCCCCTTATTTGGTCTCAGTGGTCACACTGGGGACTCATGCAGATTGATAAAATACAAAGGAATCAAAATTATTGGTGTGTATGCAGATTGGGGCCCCTTGGATGTTTGTCAGAAACTCAAACTGTAATGTGGAATTAAATGATGGGTACATCACAGTAAGGACAAAATTATTTCACTTGGTTTTGTTTTGTTTTGTTCTCTCTCTCTCTCTCTCTCTCTCTCTCTCTCTCTCTCTCTCAGAATTGTTAATCACTATGAATTTCCTCCTATTGTTCTAATCTTTCTTGACTGTGAAGTGGTCCTGGAAGCCCCATATTGGCCCAGAAGGCTTAGGCACAGTGCCCTCGTCTTCAGGGTGGTTATAGTAAGGGGCATTATAAATTCAGACCCCTGACCTCCCTAGCCTGCCTATTGTCTGTACCCAAATGACCACCACTCCCCAGGCTGGCGGAATAACTGCTTCATTCTGTGTTTGGGCACTAAAATATTTTTCTGAGACGGAAACACTTGTTCTTATGGCCCTGCCTACTTAGCACCTCCTCAGATACCTTCCCTGATGGAGCCCTGCCACCTCCCAAATCTCTGCTAGCCTCAGCTGTATTATCCTTCCAATTTTGGAAGATACTCTCTAAACATTTTGGTGCTCTGGATGTTCCAGCAATCCAAATCAAGTGTGTCCTTCTATTCTATCTCTTTCTGAATGATTCTCCCTCCTCTTGGGTGGCCTTAGAATACACTGCTTTGAATTATGTTCTCCTTTTAACAGTTGGTGTAGGGAAAAGGTATAAGAGTCATTAGTTGTTTTCTCACTAACTCATCCTATTGTAGGTACGATACATTCCTATTGAAACAAAATGAAATTAGGTTCTAGGTTGTCCTGCTGATGAAGCATCTACTTACGAAAAATCAAATCACCACATGCTGTTGAGCGCCTCACCAGTGCAATTGGCTGATGTTTCCTGTTCACTTGCTGGTATCCATGCTTTTGTACATTGTGGAACATTTTCTTGGGAAATACTTTTTTTTTTCCATTCTACTTCTCAAATCCTACTCAGCCAGACCAGAGCATAGTCTATGTTCTTTTTCAAGCCTTCTTCAACCTCCCACCCCTCCCGTTCTTCTTTAGCTCATTCCTCAAAGCACTTTATTTACATGAGGTGTAGTATGCATCCTTTTCTGCCTTTAGTTGTTACTGTATGTGAACATTGTACCCATTGCATCAGTATGTAAAACCTTCAACAGTAACGCTGTGTGTTGCTCTTGTTTTGCCTCTAGTGCCTAGAAACTAACCAAACTAAGTGATGCAAATGAGTTGTTTCCTGACCATGAATAATGTAAAACGTGACACACAAAGTATAATATATATATATATATATATATATATATATATATATATATATGTGTGACTTTTAAGTAAATTTATAATATAAATAGTGAAAAGAAATGTCCTGGGGCAGTCCAGACACGTAAACAAGAGTGCTAAGGAAAATGACTGTTCTAACACCTTTAGGTGGGTGAGAGAGAGAAAGAGAGAGAGAAAGAGACAATTCTAGTGAGCTGAAGGCATTGGGAAAGCTTTCTTAAGTTTCTTTAGAACTTAGCTGGATGTTGTATCACCATGAAAATTTGAGTAAGTAAAGGGGAAAGTGGAGGAGGCATGTTCATAGCAAACGTGATAGAAGTAACTTAGGCCCCTGTGAGTTGGTTTGGATACAGGAAAAAAAAAAAAGAACCAAAGGCTTCTTATGATTTTATCAAATTTACACGTCTAAAATAGCAATCCCTATATTATTTCATGTGATATCATCTAGAGATGACCATGGATTGAATCATTCTCCATTGCAAATAGCATTGTAAAAGAGATTCATTGTGTACAGTCAAAATATACTTCATTGGTAATAATTTACATTTGCTACCAAATGTTAGGAAGATGATGCTGATGATGCTAATACTGGTGATAATAATGGTACTTATGAATAATCACTCTGTGTCAGGTACACATAAAATATCTTACGTATATTAATGCTGATCTCCCCAATAACTTCATACTAAATACTGTGTGAGTGTGTGTGTGTGTGTGTGTGTGTGTGTGTGTGTGTGTGTGTGTGTGTGTGTGTTTCAGGGAATTGAATCCAGGGAACACTGAGCTACATCTCCAGCTTTTAAATTCGTTTGTTTGTTTTTGTTTATTTGTTTTTGTTTTTATTTACATGGTCTTACTAAGTTACCCAGGCTGGCCTCAAACTTGTGATCCTCCTACCTCAGCCCTGCAAGAATTCAGGATTACGGGCGTGTGCCTCTACATCCAGCCAGAGTAGGAAAACTGAACCACTTTAAACTAAGAGAGACTCACTTGTTTGTGCCGTATCGTACAGCCGCTATACAGTGGAGCTAGAATTCAGATATAGGCCTGCTATATTCCGAAGTCCTGCTATTTTTCATTCTACAGAGCTCTAATGGCCAAGGACCAAGCCAACACAACAAAGAGCGAGCAAGATTTTACCTGATGATAGGGGCTTAACTTGCACCTCGGCTGGAGTATAAATGGAATCTGTGTCAGCCAGCTCAAAGTTCAGGGCAGTGTAAAGCCATTACATTTCCTTAGCACTTTGTCCCATTTGAGAGCACAAATATGTGGCTTAGGCAATTATTTTCTTAGTTAAAGACTTAATTACCATCTTAAGATTTGATCTGGATGCCCAAAGCATCACCACTGCAAACTAGTTTTATACTGAAAGTACAAAGCTTCATTTCCATGTCTTCTTCACTTTTAGTTGCTACTCAGAGTCTCCCTGTGACAATGTCCCAAGAAAGGGACGTTTACCTGAAGGTGAGACAAACACTCGAAACCTCATGACCCTCTTAGCACAGGAATTGAAAACCTCTTAGCTACCACCATGAATTTATGTTTGCCGTTAGAAAATTGCTTTGGGAAATGATGTGGATCACAGAAGTAAATTTTCTGTCAAGATAAACTTTAGTAGTGAGCAAAGCAGAATTTGGGAAGGGGGGATCCCTGGGTGTTTTATCTCATTTTATTAACATTCTTTAATATTTGCCATGGTCGTAGTTTGTGAGCCAAGCTGTTAGTGCAAGCACTGAATTACAGAGAAGATTCAAGAATTTCTCTGGAGAGGGTACCTTCAGTCTCGTTTTACAAACAGAAGCTGTTGGTAACAGATGTGCTTCAAAGAGCTGGCAGTAGTTAAAAGAATTAAGGTGAAAAATAAAATCTCTAAAACCCCACCACACGGATACCAGAAATCCACTGACTCTGGACTGGCCCAATTCTTCAGCCTGTTTCCAGAAATTGCTGTTATGCCGTCTGCACAGATGGTGGAGTGCTTGGACAAGGAAGGGAGGGAGGAAGCTTGGCAGGCCACCGGCCTGAAGCACAATTCTTCTGCTGCTGCTTCTCCTTCTTCTCCTTCTCTTTTTCCTTCTTCCAAAAAACTGAGTGCAGTAAAACATAAAAACAAAAACAGAACTTTGCTTTCAGTCACATCTGCTTTCATTCCAGTTCTCTGGGGTTGTGGCCCTGGGTAAGCAGGTGGAGCGCAGCAGGCTGCTTATTACTGGATGTGTGGTTGGAATTTGCTGGAGTTGAGGGCTGCTTGGCTGTGGGGTCCAAGAACACTACCTTACAGTGACAGATATAAAACCATACTGGGAGCTGGTGGTTGAAGGCTTGAAGAGCAATGCATGCCCTTTTGATGGCAATGATAGGCTGGAATAAGTGATTATCAATGAATCAAGTTAGATTTTTGCTCCTGTTTTCTTCAAGAGGACTCTGTTTAAGCTCTCAGAAGACTGAAAAAGTGTACACTGCTGGGGAGAAGTGTGCTCAGAGAAAGCAGACTGGGTATGGAATCTGTTGACAGAAGAACCATTATATTATTAATAATGATAATAATAATAGTAATAAGGCAGTCACTTGAAGGACATCTCAGGGCATTTGTTATGGTAGTTCCTGTGCGAGGGGATCTTGGTCACTTTCTTCTTAACTAAGTATTCTAGCTGACCCCACTGATGGGGGAAGTACTGTCACTCCTTCATTTCATTAACTCTACTAATTGTTCTGCATTGTGACTTCTTCTACTAATCACACACCAATCCTTCCATCTGTAAAGATAATGTTCATACGGCTGGTCTAGAGTTCTCTTTAAATTTACCTCCTGGAGCCTCTTCTTAGTTTATGCTCCTAGAAACAAAGTGCCCCTCATGCCATTCAATTTCCTGCCACTCTATTGTTATAAACACAGCATGTGACTACGTTAATGAAGAAATGGGAATGGGATTGAGTGTGGATTGAGAATTTATTATCAGCCGACATTTCCACAGACTTGCTGTGTGTCATCTCTCATAATCTTCCTAAAAGTCTGCAAGGCAGCTATGGGTGTAATCATTTTAGAGGTGTGGAACACTGAGATTCACAGAACTGACATAATGACGTGCCTATGGGTTCTTGTCCCACATGGTTAAGACTATATTACATGGTGGGGAAACAAGTCAAGTGAAATTAGAGCCTTGCAGTCAAGGGGCAAGCAGCCCTCTCTGTTCAGTCTCGTGGCTTTCCTATTACATATGTGCCCAATGCAGGAGTCATGAAGCATTTAATTCAGAGCACTGACTTACAGCATGGATTAAAGGAGGACTTGGAGCTTGTGGCCCTCAGAAGTCACATTGTGTGTGTGGCCAACCATTCAACTCACATCCCCGCTGTCCTAAGAGTTTTCATTCCCTTAAATTTTTGCATAGGACCTCACAGCTTTTGAGATTTTGTCACTCATATTATCTCATTTGATCTTGACCATATACTTGTGAACAGGCTGACCAGGGATTTTCTAAGTTTTATAGACAAGAGAATTGAGGTTCAGAAACATAGTGATTTGCCTAAGCCAGCAAATGGGAGAAGCAGGACCAGAATACTGTCTGTTAATTCCATGCCCAATTTTAAATACGTCATGAAGTCTCCAAATAATGGCAGCTCTGGAAAGTGATGCTTCAGGAGAAACTGGTAAGAGCAAGTCTTCTAAAAGAAACCATAGCCGTCCAACTGAATCCTAGTTTTTCTTATCAAAGCACTAGTACTTCCTTTGACCCTCTCAAGCCTTGACTGGGTGATCCTTTTGCTTTTCGCACTTGTCCCTTCCTCATGTCTATCACTGTGTAGCTCATTGTTTCCTAACCGTTTTTTCATTCTTGCCCTACCCCAGAAAAAAGACTGTTTAGAATTTTATCCTCATCATTTCCTCACACTGAAATTTTAACTCAAAGTAGGTAGTGTATCTGTTTATGTACTATAGGTATATTTGAGCTATATTAGATGCTTTTTTTCACACAGACAATAAATAATTTTTGCCCTCCAATGCAATATTACTCCCCACGAGAATGCATGCTACAGCTCATAACTATGAATTAGGTTAAATTAAAGAAAAAAAGAAGGAAGGAGGAAGGACTGGCAGATAGAAGGAACAAGGGAGAGGGAAAGCACTACCAACAAAAAAACAAGCCAGTAAAGACACAAATAAAACATTAAAATGAAGATAGACTTCAGTCTCCCATACCTACATCATTTCCTGGCAGCATAGATTCATGCGTGGAGACTTCACTTTGGCCACAGTATTTCCAGTATTTCCCTCTAACGCTGTGGCAGAGAATGTTTCTGTCATTCTCTGAGGGAATCACAACCACAGGGTGTGACTTGGAACAGATTCGACTTCCAGTGTATAAGTGCAAAAGAGGATGTTCCCTCTAAACAAACCTACTTTCTATTTGTGATATGAGTAGATCTTAACTGACACGGGGGCCTGCCTTTGGAGGAAACTTGATAAATTCACCACTTGGCCTGTTGGTGACTGTAGAGAAGAAAGTGTTAGAGATTACTTTTACTTTCCTTCGCCTTTTAATGCCACATTTTCCCTACCAAATCAGAGAGACAGAAGAAAAGCCAGAATTCACTCCTACAAACATGAGAAAGAACAGTCTGCATGGGTACAATTGACTTGCCCGAGAGCCAGGAGCAAAGTGTCAAAACTAGAATAGAGATTCTGCCTCTCAATACATAACCTTCTTTCCCAGAAGAGGTCAACCTCAGACATGCACTTCTTCCCTTTGTTACATTTGCAGGAGCAGCATCAAACCATGGCTGTTTGTACGCAAAGAAAAAGCTTCTAAAGTAAACACCAGTAAATCTGTTACAGCTGAAGATGTATACTTAGTGTCCTGGGGGCTAGTATGATTTAACATTGTCAATATGAAATAAGAGTTTGGGAGTCGGATAATGATTGCAAGCTGTGGTTTTCCACCTTCAGGAATTGAATACAGATAGCAAGCAAAGTAGAAACGAGTGTATGCAATCTTACCAGAAACCCACATGGATGATGCTTCCTCAAGCTGGTCACTAGCCTTCAGTGTATGTGAGAACAGAAAGATGGTGCCAAACCCACGTGTCCATGATTATGTGCACGTTCACATGCTTATTCCACCGATGGAGCAAATGTGGCAGGGTTGCCTGACCACAATAGTAAAACCACGTCAGTTAAGCACCCAAATAAAGTAAGTTTTGTATAGGCCAAAGCCTGGACTAGCTGGAAAACCACAGGGGAATCCATTTGTGACTTTCGTACCTCCAGCCTCCACTTTCTGTCTCTGTAACCTTCTCCTTTCCAGCCTGATGCTTTCAAGAACTCAGATTTTAGAGTAGTATCTTGTTACATGAAAAATAGTAGGAGCATGGCTTTGGAGAACAACAGTCCTGTTTATATCTTAATTCAGCCCCTGCCTATGTGACCCACATTTTACCTTTTATTTAAAAAAACACTAATCTGATTCCTGCTATGTGCCAGTTCTAAATACAAAGAATGACTAATTTAATCTCATTAGTTTAATTCTCACAACCCTCTTTCGAATCAAAGAGATTAAGAAACTTGCCAAAGTCACTCAGCCAGAATTTGAACTCAAGTTCTATGACTCTCATGACATATCCTAAACTACAGAGACCTTGGAAAGTCATTGGACCTCTCTAAACCTCAGTTTACTTATTTTTAAAATGAAGATGATAATACTACTCTTAACAAGGAGGGTTGAAAGTTAACTGAAAGGCTTAAATTAGACAATGTTAAGGAGTTGGGATGTTGCTAAGTACCTAGGCAGTAAAATATATACCAGATACTCCCAAGGGTGAGGGGATAACCTTCCATACAAGGGTGGGGAAGAAATGGCAGTACCTTCTGCACACTCTCAGGGTGAGTCTGGCAGAACTAGGCTGGCATGGCCCTCTGGCTAATGCCTCACCTTCATTGATATAATCACTTACAAGTTAAGTGGTTCTATTGTCCACTCAACAAACACTGTGCTTAATCCCTAGAAGGAAACGGTGCGCTACTTTGATTGAATGAGTTGAGCAATATAATTAGAATTTTAAAAATCTGAGTGATGTGTTATGTTTAGTAGCATTTCAGTTACAATGTATTGTCTCCTCTTCTTTTCTACAGTTGTTTGTTTTTGTCTTCCTGTACCTTGGTGATTTTTGAAATAATGTGCAGAAAAGAATCAATATGAGAGATGCAGATAAGAAATGGCCTGACATCAAATAAAGGAGTGAAGCTGAATTCCAAAAAGGACTATGATTTTCAAAGTAAAAATTAAATTAAAAAGTCCTGTAGACTCAATTGTAGGGAAATACAGATTTCACTGAGAATACAATCACCATGGAGCAGTGACCCCAAATCACACAGTGCAAGGTTGTTGTGCAGCTGAGGGATAAATGATGGAACTGCCTTGGCCAGCTGAAGACAGATTGTTGTATTGTTCCATTAACTGTGTGTAACTTGGCTTTTCCAGGCCTTTCTATGGCAGACTACTCCAGCTCCCGAATGCTTCTGAGCCCTCTCACTTTTATTCAAGACTGCCTGCAGTATCTCTGAGAGGTCCTTGCCATACACAGTTTATAAGATTGAGAATTCATAGTTGAACCTAACTACAATAATGGTAAATACTTGAAAATATGTGATTTTTTAAAAATACATGATTTTTAAGCAGGACATTGTATTAAAGAGGTAAAATGTAGTTGACGATCTAATCTTTATCCTGCCTTTGTTTTAAGGCTCTTGAACTATTGGTGGATCTGCTCTAGTACATGATCATCTGCTTGTATTGTTTCATTTAGAGGAACAAGGCAGGATCTCTTGTCCAAATATACATCACCCAGATGTTTTAGTGCATGAAATTCTAGCATTAGAGTGATCTCTCTAGGTTATCCCCCCTCCTACCTAAGTCCTGGTTTAAGCAGCAAAAATCTCAAAGTAGAGTCATCACCACTCATCAATCAATGTTCTACTAGGATTTAGTTTTCACACTCTTGCAAGACACAGCTGCAAAGCTGTTGATGGCAGTGGGTCGAGCATTTTGGTTCTGATGTATTTGGGACGTGTCAACATCCTTAAGGATGTCTCTTGGGCATTGTGGAGGCTTCTGTAGCAAAGAAAATAGTGCCAGACATGGGTGTGTCTGGGACCACCAAAAAGGGGCAGAAGTGAGATTATGCTGCTAAATTTAAAAGTTTCTAGAGTCCACTTGGAGGAAAACACACAGAAGCATATATGGAGTATGCTTCCTGTTCCACTGGAAGAGTTAGTGATGTGGTATTTTGAGCAGGGGCACCCTTGCCTCATAAGGGCACAACTCTTCTACAAAGAAAAGGCACCTGGTAGAGGAGGAAGAACAACAAATTCAAAAGAAGCATTTCTATCTGCCATGTCCCGCTTGTAGCCATGACTTTAGGCAAACTGCATGACATGATCAAATCTAAGTCTTCTTGTCTTAAAACAGGACAAGTCTGTGTTTGACTTGTAAGATAGAGAGGAGAATAAAAACAGATATAGTAGTAATTGTAAATACTGCAAACTATATGTGCTCTGAAAGAAATTCTAAGCACATCAGTGCTTGGACATCTTTCTCCTGTCAGTGCCACCAGGTGGAGTCACTGTGGAGGGAGTAGGAGGAAGAAGGCCCTCACTTAACCCTGACCCTCACCACCATGTATTTTTTAAAGAGCTGTAGTCAGATCATAGATCTTCTAAATCACTGAGTAGCACGTGCTATGATTTCTGAGACCTTCTAGCTCAGTGCTCCTCCACCTTGGGTGAACTTTGTAATCATCTAGTGACTTTCAAGTCCCTCATCCCCCAAGGCCACACCATAGATGTATTAAACCAGAATCTCTTGTGATGTGACCCAGGCATGTTAGTTTCCAAGTGAGTCAAATGTACCGCCAGGGTTGAGAAAAGCAGCCTTCTAACTATGCAGCTAGAGAGCAAAAAGAGTGCAGCTAGATAATTTTTCTCATAAGGCAGGAGGAAAATTGGCTTTCCAACATCACATTAAGAGGAAGCAAATAGACAACCTGGTAGATCAGAATAAAGAAAGACAGAACTGAAACAATTGAGGGATCATATACACTAGCTGTTTGTGAGCAATGTGAAGGAGAAATCTTGAAACTCTTACTTCTTGTTTTTGTTTCTTATTTTTTTAATCTCCTCCTCTCCTATCTCCCTCTCCCACCTTGCTTTTTCTCTCCCTCTCCTCTCCACTCTCTCCCTTCTCCTTCCCACCTCATTTAACTAAAGGAGTCTCAACTCCTAATATCAATTGTAGCCATTTGTAATATGTAGGCATCATAAATAAAATTTTCCTATACTTCTTCTAAGTGCCCCCATACTCCAGTAACATTTGTCAGCATGTTTTATCAGCCTCACTTTATAGCCCTGTATCTCAGATGGCGCATACAGGTGAGTGTGAGGTGTTGTCTCTGACTTTCTTTCGACTCTTCCTGCCCATTGTAAAAACTCCAACCCCCAACATACACACATGCCTGATCTTTCTTCCCCTACTTCTCTAAAGCCTCTGTCTCTCTAATTTTTTTTTAATGTACGTACCTTTTCTCATTCATACACAGGCAAGCCTGATGATTCAGAGTATCTCCAGAATAGGGATTCAGAGAAATTTCAATTTTCTGGTTAAATGACACTAGCTTCAAAACTACTTTGGTTTCATGTTTTATTTGAGGAGAAGGGGCTGGGAAAATGAAAGCCCAGAAGTGGAAGCATTCTTACGGACTACCTGGGCAAATCCTCGTAATAACAGAGAAACAGAGGTCTACTGAAATATGATGTTTCCAGATCTTCACAAGGCATTGAATGACAACATTAGGTTCAAAGACTGAGACTAACTTTACACCCTGTTAGTTCTAGGAACTTGCTTGACCTTCCCTGCAATACTGTTCTGGTTAACAGAGGCCTAGTCTGACCCGAAGTGCATTCTATTAAATTAACTGTCTTGTTCCCTCACAATGCCATCTGCCGTGAATTTCACTCACTTCCTTGTCTACCTGGCCCCAAAGGCATTTGTTTGTGATGCCAGCATCTTTAGACCATTCTGCTGCTAACACTGGAAATCATTTCCTTGATGAATAATGCCCACCCTACTTAGTAGACTAAGCAGATTGATTTTTTTTTTTAATGGAGATTCATTCTCACCTCAAATGCAATGTAGGTATGGTTGGTGATGAGAAAGCACAGGCAAGTGTGCTAGATTCGTTAAGACTCCAGAAATACCTCGTAGAAGGAAAAGCAAGTTTCTCATCGTCCTTCTTATTAACTTAATCTTCACTGTTAACTTGACTCTGTCTCTGTTTCCTAAATAAGGTATCGCTAAAGAAAAAGTGGACCAGTTGAGGGTTCTGAGTAGTTTTGTCCTACTTAATTTAAGTTTTGCCATATGTTCTTCGAAAAGCTTGTGCTAAGTACAGGTCTTTTGCTGATTAGCAAACAACCTGAGAGTTTTTAATTTAGACTTCCGGTTCCCTGACAAGATAGCAGAAGACCAAAGGGAGTAGATCTAGGGAAATCAAAAGCTAATTCAGAATGTCTACTCTGCCAAGTCGGGGTACTGTGTGCTGGTGTGGTCACATTATTACTTTCAACAATGGAACAGGACTCTCAATCTCAGCACTCTTGAGTCTGTGGATCAAATAATCCCTTGATATGAACAATGTTCTGTATACCACAGTATGTTCAGCAGTATTCATGACATCTATCCACCAGACACCATTAGCTCTCCCCATCATCCATGCCTAAAAATGAAAAAATGTCTCCAGACAGACATCAATAAAAAACTGTCCACTGGGTGGCAGATTTTCCATTGACTGGGACCTACTGGCATTGACACATAGCCCATGTCATCAGTAAGAAAGAAATGTGAATATCTCAAGCTTATCATTCGAAGTGAAATAAATGGGACATGCGTATTTAAATACTGCATAGTTTCTCTGGTGTGAGAAACTGAAACTGTAAATTAAGACTAAAATGTATTATATTGGGAAAGGGAAGAAAATGTCCAAGTGGGAAAGGGAACAAGGGAGGGGAAACAGAACAGAGGGACAAGAGAAATAAGAAATGGAAGGAAAAAATGGAAACAAAGCTTTTGTAGATAGGGAGGGAGGAGGGGGTGAGGGGAGGGGAATGGGAAAAAAAGAAGCAACAAGATATATCATGTACAGGTACAAATCCCCTATGAAGAATGTTATCACTATGTACATCTAAAATGTACCATTAAAATAAAATTTAAAAAAAAAAAGAAAGAAAGAATTGTGATAAAATCCCTGACAGCAACATATGGATGTCTGCACATTATTCTCTCTCAATTCAAATTCCTCTGGTAAGGCTGGGGATTTAGCTCAGTAGTTAAAGTGCTTGCTTTGCAAGCACAAGGGCCCAAGTTCGATCCCCAGCACCAAAAAAAATTCCTCTGGTAAGAGGTTGGACTGGATGATTACTAGCCATTTCTTCTCCTGAACACCTCTGAGAAGTCTTCTGTTGGCCAAGTTATGCATTACTTCATAACCAGGAGCCAGAGCAAATGAAGTCATGATCAGATTCCTGTATGGGATCATTATCCCCATGGCCTCTGACAGGAACATGTTGAGCATATAGTTTGTGCACAGTCCAGGCTGTTTGTCAGGTGTAAGTATAGTGGGGCAGCCATTCAAAGAAAAAAGAACCAAGGAGTAGCCAAGGGGCCAGCATACTGAGTACAGCACTCCCAGTCACTAGCTGACGACTTTACACGCAGTGCATAACCTCTCTGACCCCAGAGTCCTCCTGTAAAGGCTGCTAGCACCTCATTCATACTTTTGGATCTAAGCAAAGGTACCTGTTCCAAGTAAATTCCCAGTAAGTTTTATTTCTCCATCTCTTCACATCTCTGTGTAAACCCTAAGGATGAAATAGCCAGGCCCTTCTCTTTCAGCAAAAATCAATGGCCTTCAGATTGGTGCGTGATTGAGGAAAGCCAGGAGATGGTTCCAGTCAGAAGAATTTTGCCTCTCAGATCTAGGTGAGAAAAATAAGAGCGAGCATTTTTTTTGTGAAGAAATATGATTCTTACCCAAGGTGGGAAATACTCTGAAAAGAATTCATTGTCATTTGCTGGCTCTAACCACCAGGCTGTGGTTGTACAGTCTGCGTGGCCAGAGGGGCCCAGAAGAGCCCTGGCACGGACAGCCTGTTCCAACTCGAAACTGATGCCTGAAAATAACATCACCCACATCCGTCCTTCGTACTATTACTATGGCTGGTTTCCTCAGATCGTTGCCTGAGTAAAAGTTTGATAACAAAAGAAGGAAGGGAATCATTAGAACTAGAAGGTAGTTATGTAATGTGGTTTTGTGTACGTATGTATGTGTGTACATGCATGCATGTCTATTTATTATGTATGGGTATATAGCTAAAAGTGCATGCATGTATGTACTTACATACATGAATACATATATATATTTGCATATCTGTGCCTGTGTATATTTATGTATTTTGAAATAGATGTGTGTACATCATTAAACCTTCCTCAATATGTATGTCAGGAATTATAGGAATATTTAAGGAATCTGTTTACCAGTTATATTCTAGCTAAATTCATGCTATTTGACATTCCATCAATGGCAAACTCAAATCAACTAACATAACCACCTGTTTCACTGATGTTTATCTTGACTACCTTGAAACATTAGAATACTCCTTCTCCAAAGCAGGTATCATTCTGAGCCTTCGATAATTATCTCTCTGAGGACCTATCTGATGATTTTCATTTTACCAGAACACAGGATCCATTGGTGCCCACTGCTGCATGGCCATGCCAGAGAGAGTCAAACATACTGACAAGTTGATTAATACAAAGCAGAAGCACAGGTGGTCCCTAATTCTGGCCATGATCTGTGTGCAGTTGCTTGGGAAGCTTGGGAGGATTAACAAGTGGTGTTTGCCCCTCTAATTACTTACACATCCTCATAAATGTGTTGTTGACGCTAAGTCATACCAAATGTCTGCCTTCATGGACCCAGGGAGAAAAGGTAATGTGCTTTTCTTATACTTTGAGCATCTTGGGAGAATATAAAAAGGAATTTTTAAGTTTCCTTTTACTGAAATAACCTGTTCTTTGAGAGGGCAACTTTATAGTTTTGGAGACTTAAGGTCCCTTGTGGAGCTGGTGGTCTAACCATCGTGGCTAAAGCCCTAGTGCCAAGGACTGCCTTTCCTCTCAACACAGCTAAAAGATGGGTTTCATTTAACCTGCTCCTCTGGCACAACCTTAAAAAAAATCTACCGAGGCTAAGACTGGTAAGAGAATGTCATTTGTCATTTGAAAATTCTTTTTTTCTTATATAAATATTCGAAAAACCTCAATACCACTGCTGAACTTTAATCAGCTGGGAATGTGCTGAAAATGGAGGGTTAATCCATCACACTGCCCAGGAAGAGACGTGAATTGTGACCTTAAGTTCTTTTTCGATAGCACTGGATAATGAGATTAGCACCCTCTGTGGGAAAGACTCAAAAAAGGTGCTACACCTTTAAAAATTAGTTTCCCTTCTAAATGCTCAGTAGTTTCCTAAGAGAGGTCAGAGCAAGTTTTTCAAAGCTTAAAGATTAATTAATTTGATGGGAAAAAAAAAAAAGATTTCAAGTGTCACAAAACCTTAGTTAAAACTACCACTCTCCCTTATTCTTGCCTTCTCCTTCCCATCCTGCCTTTCTTCAAAGCAAGAGGCACAGGACCATGAAATGATGTGAGCTAAATTCCTCTGATTGTGTAGAAAACATATTTGCTCACCTACAGAGAGACACAACGCAGAAACATACAGTCTCACACGCAAAGTAAGAATACAGCTTTCTACAGCCATCTTTTGCTCCTAAAGCTCCAGACTGCAGATTCCCTTTCCAGTGATCTTATGATTTACATGGACTTAAGATCTTCTGAATACATGATGTTTAGTCATGGGCTTGGGGAAGCAGCAGAAAACAAAGCATGATTATTCTCTCTCATGGCCACACTGAAAAAAAAAAAGATAAAAAAATCTTGGAGACAGGAAATAAACTGTAGTTTTCAGTGTTCATGTTGCTAGAGGATGGGGGAACCTGGAGTTCTGATGTTTGCCAGAAAGGCATTGCTTCTGGAAGCTTTCCCTATGAGCACATCAACACAGCCTTTAATGCACCAAGCTTTTGGCACGGGATTCCTGTAGCCTTCCTATGAGGAGACTAAGGGAGTGAAGCCTTCCTTCAATGGCTACAATTTAGGAATCTCCCTGTAAAAAGGTATGACTTCTTCAACAGGAGATACCTTTCGGAGTTTTAATCATAAATGTGAGGCACATCCTGCTGCCGCTACCCTTGCCCTCTAAATGGTGTGATATTTAGAATGACAACTTAAAATGATCATGTTTAGGCTAAATCCAAATGCCCCTCCTCAAAGTTGTCAAACAAAGCACCTCTTTTCTAGAATATTAACAGTCTAAATGGGTGCTTCATACATAGAGTATGTCCTAAAACCAAGGTTTTATTACAAAGAAAGCAAGATAAAGTTTGCTATAGGAAGAATGAGCTGGGGAGACAGGGAGAAGAAGCTGTCTTGAAGATATTTGCAGAATATTTCTCTTGAAGGAGCCCCTTAGAAGCCATATTTTTAGGTATATTGATTTCTCCATAGGTAGAAGAGAAATCTATCACCAATCCTTAATTTAAGTAAACTTTCTGGTGATACTGTCCATTTAAAAAAGCTAATTTTGCCTTTTAGGTTGGTGACTGGAGCATTGTATTTTGTGGGATGGTGGTATGTTTGTCCCCCATCCCACTTCCTGCTATTTAAACTGATCTCTTAGAAAAAGGGGGGGGGGGTAAAAGGAGAGATGCTAGGCTTTAGAATCTTTTAGAAGGGTGAGAAAAGAATTCCGGACATAGCACCATTAGTTCAGTTTTCACCATCTGCCATCTACGACAGTTTATTTCAATCACACATCTAATTAAATTGTTACCTAGAGCAAGACCCCTCCTGCAATGCATACATACCCCCCTTAACTTTCCCTGAACCCACCACTTGCCCTACCACCACTTCCTCACCCTTTAGTTCAATTACAGGGAAAAAAAAAAAAAAAACCCTAAAATCTCAGTGATAGACCTAGAAACATCATGTAAGGTATAAGAAGGGGCAACGTGAAAAGCGCCGGGAAAGCAAGCATTACACAAAAGGGCCATTTGGGAAGAGGCAGCTTTTCTGTCCTGGGTTAACACATTATTCCCATCTCAGTAATATTCAAACACAGAATCAAATGATGATTTTCCTCCCACCCCATCCCCGTCCCTGCTGTATCAAGCCTGTCCCTAAAATCTCCGGCTACCAGTCATTATCCTGTAGGTGTCTGGCCTAAGTCACCATTTCCTCTTTGCCCTTAGTACCTAGGGTACCTATGCTGTCGCTGCTCCCAGCCTAAGCTTGCTGCAGTCTTAGCAACGTGCTCCACAAGCACAGACTTCAGCTTTGCACATTGGGATTCCGCCTCCTGCTCAGTGAAACCATAGAGAGCTGAGCTGCGAATTTAACCTCAGAAGGTATCAGAAAAGGTACAGATGCTACTCATTCTGGTGAATCCGAGGCATGTGAGAATTGCGAATAAGTAGCATTTGGGGGTGATATTTTGAATTTATTTGAAAGACGGTTCTATTAAGTGCAAAAATATTTCTTATAAGAGAAACTGTCTGGCACTGCCTTTTAAAAGCCATTTGCAGTGATCTCTCTCTGCTTTAAAAGCTAAGTGATGATGCCCCAACCTCGATCCACCTTTCACTTGCCCTAAAGTGGTTAGAGTGCACTGCCCGCTCCCCAGATAGTACAGAGTCTTCCTCTTTTCAGCCCTTACTCCTGTGGGGTAAATTAACCTGACTCATTAGGCTGATAAGCTTTGTTTCCCCTCCTTAACATTTCAAACTCCGTCTGACCACTTTGCTCTTGATTTTTTAATTTTCCCAATGGCCAACCACCCCACCCCTAGGAACTCCACCTCCACCCCCAAGGAATTGTAACTGTTGCTTCTTTCCCATACCACAGGTAACAATTCATTTAGGTTACACCAGTCTGTAAAAACTGTAAATGCTATTTTATTTTAAACATTTTAGTTTACAAAAAAAAAAAAAATCAATGATTGGTACCTTTTTTACACTCTCAGATTCCTGAATATGGGCAGATCTTCAAAGGGAGGAAGGATTTCTCATATGAAATTTAAGATAGACTGTCCTGAAGGTTCTGGGGTGGGGTTTTTTTGTTGTGTTTTATTTCGTTTTTGTTTTTAAGACACAATAAAGCTAAAATGTCAAGTCTCTGGGAGAGATCCCCGTACACTTTCAGTCAAGGAGCATATCAGAGCACAGCCAAGGAGACCCCAGCCCGGTGCCCGCCGGCCCGCCCGGCTGCCCAGGCGTATTTGGTAGCGCATGGGTGGAGAGCCACCGGGACAGTCACACCTCGCATTCCCTCGCGGGCTGCTGGTGGCAGGTGCACGAGCCATACTCGTTGATGATCACCAGGGCTCCCTCAATGTGGTTCGGTTTGTAATCAACATAGTATTCCTGGGCAGACATGGCAGCCATCTGATGCATGGTCTGTTTCTGCTTTTGCTTCCTGCGCTGCGTGACAAAGCACTGTCTGAGCTGCCTGAGGCTGGCTGGGAAACACTTCCAGGACACATAGAGCACCAGGACCACGATGAGGAAGGAGAAGATGAGGGCCATGGTGCCCGTGACCACTTTGTGGATCTGCACGGCGTTCTCGGCGTGCTCGCCGCCCGGGAGAGCCACGGTGGCGGGCTCGGGCGTGCCGTCGTGCTGCCCCTCCCCGCCCTCCGCCAGCGTGGCGGCCGAGCTGTCAGGGGATCCCAGGTCGCTGCGGTTGGTGACGGCCGAGAGGAGGTGGCCGCTGGTGGGCTCGGCCCCATCCTCGCACAGGTGGAAGGCGTACACGGCGTCCAGGACGTCCTCGCCCTGGGCGTACTCGGGGCTGGCGCACTGCAAGCTGCCGTCGTAGCGCCCCTGGAAGCTGCTGAGCCAGGACGCCAGGGCACACACGTTGCGCCCACAGTCCCACAGGTTCCCGGCCAGGCTGATGCTCGTGAGCGACTTCCAGGAGTTGAGGATGCGGGGCTCGATGTAGGTGAGGCGGTTGGAGTCCAGCTGCAGGGACTGCAGGTGCGGCACGGTCTCAAACACATGGGGCTCCATGTACTCGATCTCGTTGCCCGACAGGTCCATTTTCTCCAGGTTCCAAACCCAGTCCAGCGAGCTGACCACAATGGCCACCTTGTTCCTCCTCAGGCAGAGCGAGTGCAGGGAGATGAGGCGGGGGAAGTGGGCAAAGTTCACCTTGACCAAGTCGTTGTGCTCCAGGTGCAGCTCGGTGAGCTTGAACAAGCCGGCGAAAGAGTTGCGCGCCAGACTCTTGAGCTGATTGTATCCTATGTCGAGAAACTTGAGGCTGCGGCAGTCCTGGAAGATGCGCACGGGCACGAACTGGATGGCGTTGGCCCGCATATGCAGCGTGGTGAGCTTCCGCAGCCCGTGGAAGAGGTCGGGCGCGAGCGCCTGCAGCTTGTTGTAGGAGAGGTCCACGCTGCGCAGGTTGGGCATGGGCCGGAAGGTGGTGTTGGCCAGCTGGGTGATCTGGTTGGAACTCAGCGTGAGTTCCTTAACTCGGCGCAGTTTCTGAAAGGCGTCCCCCTGCACCGAGCAGATGTGATTGTGATCCAGATAGAGCCACGTGAGCTGCATTAACCCCGTGAACTGGCCGGCGCGCAGCTCCGAGAGGCTGTTGTAGCGCAGGGACAAGCCCAGCAGGCCGGACAGGTTGTGGGGCGCCTCGGTGAGGTTGAGCGCCTCGCAGTACAGCAGCCGCCCCTCGCACCGGCACAGCTGCGGGCACCCGCTGGGGGCGGCGGGCAGCATCTGAAAGCAGGCCCCCAGCAGACACAAGACCACCCCCGAGGGCCTCCTCAGCAGCCAGTATAGACAGAGACCGAGCAGCAGGAAATCCATTAGCGAGAATCTTTCCAGAGAGACTGGAGAATGTCCATTGGAAGCGCTCGGTCAGAAATCTACATCATATTTTATTCCGAGGGAGGGGGGCGGGGGAGGGGGAGAAAAGGGCAAAAATCAAATAAATATATAGAAAGGAAGAAGAACCCCCCTCCCCAAAGCCACACGTTCACCTCTAAGCATGCAGAAAGCTGGGCGGCATAGAAAGTTCACAGCCACGGAAAGATCAAAGAGATGGTGATTTGGTCCATGTTAGAAGCTGCAGCAGAGAAAGGGGAGGGGAAAAAATCTTCGGGAAAGAATTTAATTAAAAAGTGTCTTACCCACCCTTTTCCAGAGAGTGACAACCTCCATTCAGCTGCTCCCTTTGTGTGCAGGCTAATTATATGCAGGGCGAGAGAAGACCCCTCTGTGTTTCCGAGGCAGCCCGGGTCCGCGGCCGGCGGATCTGGCAGGCGCACAATGTCTCACTTTGGTGCTCGGCTCGGGGCTGCAAGGGCGGCGGGCGAGGCTGGGAGGCGACTTCGAGGACCCGCAAGTTTCCCAACTACGTGCCGGAGCCCGGGCTTCGCCTTCCTGCCGCCGTCCTTTTCCTCTGCAGTTCGGACTGTGACGTTGTGGGGGAAAAAAACTCCAAACTCGGGGCTCGCGACTCCCCAGGATTTGACAGTCTGGTTAATGTCCGTCATTGGAAACGACCACTGACCGGCGCCACCTTTTACTCCGCGGAGACCGCCTGCCATTCGCGCCCCGGGCAGCTGCGGAAAGCGGGCTCGCTCATGCCTCGCGGGCGGCGGCGTGGGGAGCGGCGAGGGCGCCGGGCTCCTTCCTCCGCCCGGCAGTGCGCGGCGGCGCGAGCTGCACCGGCATCTACTGCTCACTGAGTGTCGTAAGCTGCTCACGATTGTGCGTCTTCCAGAGCACCTCAGACAGGGGCAGATTGAAAAGGGGTGGGCATAAAACCAACATGTTACCGAACCGCTAAAGTAATATATGCTCTTTGATGAAATGGAAAACACTTTCAGCTTTTGGTCCATATTGAAAAAAAAAAAAGAGGGGGGAAGGGGGTGGGTGAGGTAGGGGTAGCATCATCAATGACGGGATATCTCCAAGTGGGAAACTGAAATATTCTCTCCTCTCTCCCTTGCCTTCCGGGGATATATATTTTCCCCATTTAAAGCTGTCTATGTGTAAGAGATACGTAGGAAATTGTAGAGAAATCAACATTTGGTCCTTTGCTTTACTTGCAAAAGCAACTTGAGAGAAGACACAGGAAGGCAATGATTTGGGGCTTAGCTATGATTTTTTTTCCTCCTCTTGCAAGCACTGGAGTTCTGCAGTGAGCCAGCCCTTTTTTGGTTGTGGATGGGGGAATGCTTCCAAACCCACCCAGTTTGGGAAGCCATCCCAGTCCCAGTGATGTGAGATCCAGGGTGGCAGAAGCGAGTGTCTGTGCAGGGAGATTTGCCTGAGATCCTGTGGGGGCTTCACCAGGCTACTCGGGAATCTGTGGGGTCCGTGGAGTGTTAAGCCTGACATGTGCTGTCCATCCTTTTACCAGGTACTATCCTACACATCACCCCAGGAGAAAGTGCTAGACAATGTGTGGGAAAAGGATACTTTAAACCATAAGGAAGCCTTCCCTCCTCCATCCACTCACCCCAGTGGGGCGCCCAGACTGTACTAAGTCTTGCTGCTTCTAAGTATGAGGAGAAGACTTTGCCTCTTTTTTCCTCCTCACAATCCTTTATAGATAGGGGTCCTTACAATGAGTAAGTTCTGCCTCTGGTTCCAACTGGTCTGGATGGGTTCTACATTGTCAGAAATCTTTTGTTGGTCATCTGTTAAAAAATAAAACCCTCAAAGATGGCTGAGTCAGCCTGAAGAAAGTGAATATGGACAAGCCTGCCCACTTGACGGCAATGCCCAAGAAAGGAAAGAAGACCCCAGTGTGAATCTCTAGCTCCTCTCTTTGAATTCCTGTCATTTCTTCCTCCAAGGAATTCAACATAAAGGGGCATTGACAGTCGTGGTACTCACTTCGATGGGAACGAGGGGGCATTACCAGAGCTCCTAGATTAAATACATTGGTCAGATCACTGGAGTCATCCTTAACACTCCAAATGGAGAGACCCACCCATGGAATTAAAGTCACCAAAGACTAATGGTACTTTTCAGGAAATGTCATATGAACAGGGCATGAATCATTCCATTTTGTATTCATCTGAGCTCTCCCCTGGTCAGCCATCTCTTAGATGCATCATTTAATTGAACAGAAATCTGAAATGTCCTAGACGTCACATGTTGTATTAGGAGCTAGAAGAGACATTAGAAAATCAACCCCTTCATTCCGTGTGACGAAACTGAGACCCAGACGCGTCAGGGGATCATCCAAGGTCATAGAGCTTGTTACTGGAACAGATGGTCTACAGTGTCCCTCTTCAAAGTGGTTGTCTCTCCTCACTCCTCAGTGGTTGTCTCCCGCCTAGCTCTGCACTGGGGACTTGCAGGTCTTGTTCTGGCACTTCTGAGGTGCTGCAGAACACTTTAAGAGACTGACAAACAATTTCACCATCAAGTGGATTCACCTCTTGCCAAAACAATTATTCCCGACAGCAGGCAGGCTGATTGAGCCATAAACTCAAAAGGGTTGGGGCAGGGGGCTGGGCACACTCGGGCAGGGGTAAGCAACCGCCAGCCATTGAGCAGTGCTCCGAGTACCAGTCACCCAATCCCTACGGCTGCTAGGAAGAAAATCCTCCTAATGCATGCAGCTTGGCAAAGTGGTGACAGAGGCTGCCAAATGGCACGAAGAGGTCCCACTTTGGATGTCATTTGATTTGTAGAGCTGGTACAGAGAGGCAGAAAAGAGTTGAGTGCTGGCAAGAAAGAAATAGAATAAAATTAAATTCATTGCATTTATATGTGAGTTTTCCTCTAAGTGTGCTACTCAAAACTTAGAAGATGCTTCTAGGCTGATATATATATATATAGAGAGAGAGAGAGATATAGATACAGATATAGATATATAGATATATCTATATATATGTAATTTTTCTTCACATTATTACCCTGAAAATCATTTTATCTGTATGGTATCTCTATTCCTTCCTCACCTCTAATGTGGCAAGTTGCATCTTTTCTATAGTTTTAAACCCCTTGGCAGAGCCGTATACATTAACAGATTGAAATGAGCTTTATTGAAATTTAGCTATTCTAAGTCATCTAAGTTGCAGAATCCCAATTTATTATGTATTTAAAGCATACCAGCACTGATTAAATCAATGCAAATTAGGTTAAATAAGAACAACATGAATCAAGTGTTTCAGCAAAGTTGAATCGAGAAACGACAACTTTTGAGTCACCATAGCAGGTTGATATGGCTTTTTTTCATGAGTTTTAATTTCATGCATCTTAGTGTCCAACATACTAAAAAGGAATAAAAGACAGACGAGCTCACCTAAATTTCTCTTCCCTCCTGCATGTTCTCTCATATCTGTTTACCTATCTTGGGAGAACATGTGAACACCGAACATCAGGTTATATTATGGTTAATGCACACCATTTTCAGTCTCTTCTTCCAGTCTTACTAGAGATTTCTGTCGGCAATCTTCTCCCTCAGTGTTGGATATCTAATGAGACTCCACTACATGCTTTGCAAACATCCTTGCCCTTTTATATGTTTTTGTGGGGAAGGAGCTTGAGCCCATCTTCTTGAACTGCTACAGCAGTGATTCTGAAACGTGAGCATCAAGAGTGTGTCAAACCACCATGCCAATATGTGATTTGGAACTGCAGCCAGGTCCCTAAACTGGTGTCGGGAAGGATGAGAATTTTTAAAATGTGAATTCAGTCAGTGGGAGGGAAGTCTGAGGTACACATGAGATACGACACTGATTGCCAGAACACAATCAGGAACTAAGGTGAGGAAGAAGAGAAAAGCTCATAGAGCCAGCTTGGTACAGTTGGAGAGGCTAGAAGTGAATCTTGGAGGAGAAGGGAAAGTAATACCGTCTCTCCTAAACTTGAGAAATTAACCTTTCCTAGTAAATTGTCTTGTATTTTCTTGGTGATTCCTGCTGCGGTATGAGGTCGGGTTAGATAGGTCACATACACTTTTGGGGAATATATCATCATCACTTCTACTATTTCAAGTCAACTGAACCCCACCTCCAGTTTATTCATTTTATTCAAAATTGTGCATGGAGAGAAGCTAGTACAGAGAGTCTGAAATGAACCTGCATTCTGAAGACTAGTTTCCATTAGTAGTCTTTGTCAATGTTCAAGGAAGGAGAAAGTCGAGTGGTGATTTTAATGTTCTGTCATTGCTAGCACCAGCAGGAACCTTGATCTTTATGCTGTTGTCTTTAATTTTTAGTAGCAGTGAACCATGGCTTTTCTTTAAAAGGAAACACTTCAAGGAATTGGGGGAGGGTGGGAGTCACAATTTCAAAAGGAGAGAATTAACCTCATTGTTCCTGTGGGCACACACCATACAGCTGGCATTTTATAGAGTATCTTCACAGATCATATGGGGCAGGAGGGCAAGGGCACTAAGGCTTCTTACAGGAGTTCTGCTTAAGAGAAGCACATTAGAAAGAGGAGGCCATTCTTATCAAACGGCATGCACCTCATAAAATAAGACAGTGATACGGATAATAAGAATGTACCTGCTGTGCTCAGTTAATAATGTGAGTAATGGGATAAACCAAAGAAATGCAGGTACCCAGGGCTTGACCTGCTATCTTGGGCCCCTCTTCACAGTTCTTGTCTCTGCTGGCCTGTGTTCTGATCATGGTACAATATGGTGGATGTAACTGTTGTTTTATATTCTGTCCATCTCTGCTTCTCTTCATTCTAACTACAATTCAAGGTTGATGCCATCTCTATAATGCCTCAACCCCCAGCCTCCTCTCTATATAGAGTGATCCCTCATCCTTTTTGTCTCTTATTAACAGTTTATCTTTGTCAATCTTGAGGTCCTGTTTACTTTCTATGAGTGTAGCAGTAATTTCTAACCAGAATATTTTAGAACTGAAAAGGACATTAACTAATTTGAAACAGGAGTATAAATAGCACTGCTGGGGTTCCTGTTTTGCTATTTTTTAACAGTGCAACTCTACATGAGACACTTTTTGGTAATGAAATAGGGCTAAGTATGGCTACTTTAATGGCTGCATGGGGGAATTAATGAGATCCTGTATGTGTATTGTGACTCAAAAGTAGCCAGAAGCCACAACCTCAGAGCACTACAAATCCAGAGTCTCGGGCTCTCCCTAGACCCACTGAATCAAATCTACATTTAACCATTAGTCATAGAAAATTCATTAAATTTGGAGACACGTTCTACTGAAACACTGACAAATGCTGACCTGAGACAGAAACCAAAGCATCACTGATTCCATGTTTTGTAATTGAAGGGCCAGAAATGGGAAGTGATTGCCTACCTTTTGTGGTAGAATCAGGTTAAAAAAAAAAAAAAAAAAAAAAAAAAAAAAAGCAAACTTTTTGAGTCTTGTCTTCTGCCTCCTACTAGGTTTGCAACACATAGAACATTGAAGGCAAGCTCTGTGCAAGCTCTGCCAGTTTCCAGCACTTAGCAGGAGGCATAATATAGTCCTCCCACCCCCACACGTGGGACTGAACCCAGGGCCTTTGCACCAAGGTATATCCTCAGCCCTTTTTTATTTTTTATTTTTAGACAGTGTCCAACTACCACTAGGTTGTCTGGGCTGGAGTCTAACTTGTGATCCTCCTCCCTCGGCACCCCCTCCCCACCTACGGGCTGAGACTACAGACGAGGACCACCCCTCCTGGTTTAAAGTTTAGTCTCATCATCAGTACAGGAGGAGGTGTATCAGGCAGGGTGCTAGCTTTGAGGATCTTCTGGTTGGCTCCTTTCCCTGTTATCTTTATGAGATAATGGTTTTCTGACACTTGTAAGACTTTGATTTCAGGCTTGTAAAGCAGACAGAGTGAGGGAGTGATTGCTCTAATGGACCAGCCCAATGTGCTGCTGTTTCACACTTAAAATTCAGGAAGGGCTAGGGTCACAGGAACAAGCAAGGGGAAGTGGCTTAGAGGTACTTTAGGGCTGTCTTTGTTGGAAGTCTACGATGTTACCAAAACTGCTTACAGGAGTCCTCGGTGTTCTCATCATTGCCAACCTGCTGCTATGGTGTGTGCGTATTTCTCATGGGCAATTTTATTATAGATATGTGCAAAATAGAGAAAAACAAACTGAAATATAATATTTTAAATGAAGATGAAGTCAACCAAAATCCAACTATACAGAGATTAACTACCAAGTTTTGGGGTATATATTCTCTTAGAATTCGTCCCCTTTTATTTAGTAATTAAGTTGCTACTGTTTTTTAGCCACTTTAAAATATGCTGTGCCGATATCCTCCTACATATGCCTTTGCCCATTTGGGTAACTGTATACTGAAATTTTAATTCTAGAAGTGAAATTGGTATTTAGAGGGTGAGCACTTTTAAAAGACCTTCAATACATAATGCAAATCGTCTTCCTGAAAGGTTGTACGTGTTTCACCCTCAGTAGCTCTTTTGCTGCTTTCTCTTCTCCTTGAGATGTCCCAGTGCACCACACATTATAAAGGTTTTTGGTTCCCTCTCCTTCAACTGGCTGGGATGCTGACTGAGACGTCCACCTGAGTCTATTCCTTGTACCTTGAACCTTCTTTCTGACACTCATTTTCTTACTCAATCCTATGTAGGCGATTCCCACTTCAAAAAGAATGTTGGTCCTTGGGACCTTCAGGGTTCCTTCTGGTTATTCATGAGCACTTAATTCCTGCCTCTAATGAAGTAGCTGCCCAGACAAATTATTTTCACAAATGCGTTAATGTTTGAAAGTGGTTTAATCCAGTGTTACTAAAAAAGTTCCATGGTTATGAGAATGTTCAGATCCATTGATGAAGTGCTCAAGACTGTTCTATTCTTTGAGATTCACAGAACACTATTTGTCTCAATCATAAGAAGCTGTATTTCTCATGATTTTCCCCACTTACTTGGGGTATATATGAAATCAGTGTGCCAATATAGTTTTGAAAGCATTTATTTAATTGCCGTCTACAGATGCATTTGACATTAGATTGGCTATCACCATATGTCTTAAGTTCTTATTACCGTAACATATACCTTAAGTAAACCAACTTAAGAAGACAAAAGTTCATTTGGGCTCACAATTTTGAAGGTTTCAATCCGTGACCAATTTCCTCCTTTGCCTTTGGGCCTGTGGCAAGGCAGCACATCATGGTGAGGAGTGTGTGGCATGGCAAAGCCAGTCCCCTCACGGACAGGAAGTGACAAAATTAAAGAGAGCAGGATCCGATAATCTCCCTTAAGGTACCCTTCCATGACCAAAAGACTTCCCACTAGAATCCACCTTTTATTAAATCTACCACATGTCAAGGAAAAAGCCTTGAACACATGAACCTTTGGGGGATCATCAAGATCCAAATCATAGCCATATCAGAAATGTTTCTAAGGTCCAAATTTAAGCTCTAGAGCAAACGGCTGGTACTGGAACCTGTGGTTCATCAGGTCCTGAGCAATCATGGGGCTAGCTAAACAACTGGCATTCTTCTAACTGATAGAACATAGACATTCTAGCCACATATAATGGCTACACGTGGCCTCCTTTTGCAGAGCGAAACCTTGCACCATCCATGAGCAATGAGTCTCCTGTGGTAAATTAGCCTGGCCAGATGATGCCTTTATCTCTTCACTCAAACTCTCTCCCATTCTCAGGAACGACTTCTTAATCTCCTACAAGCACCTTGAAACGCCTTGTAATTGTTTACCATACCTGTCTGTTGCTGTATTTATGTGTTTTTGTTTGTTGTTTTAAGTCAAATGGAGTTTCTACTGATGAGAAGCAGAGTTACATGAAATGTGGTCCCTGCCATCAGTGTTCTGAGATCTGGATTGGAGGTGATGAATAACAAAGCAATGTGACTCATGCTATAAACAAGGGCTCTGTTCCCAGCAATTTTTCTAGATAAGTGAGCAAGGCAAGGCAGAGAAGCTGGGAGGAAAGGAAGAGGAACTGACTAGACGGACAGATAGACAAGACCACTGCAGTCAGCAGGCCAAGTCTATTAAAAACTGTTCGGTGCTCTGAGATTTCTAGTGGGTGGTGCATGAGTATGAAGAAGGGGAGGATAATGAAACCAGAGTGTTAGTTCTAGAGCCCAAGTGGGAAGACTTTCAACCTGCATGATAGTCTTGAATATAAAGGGCAAGAAAAAGGATACTAGAAGCAAGGAGAACACTTTGGAGTCTACACTCTCTGTTGAAGTATAATCCTGTGTGGGGCTGAACAAGTCAATGCTAGAAATGAGTAGGGCAGGGAGGGGCAGGCAATGGTAGTTTGGCCTTGGGACCATATTGTACGTAATACTTTTTCTGAGAAATAATTTAAAGTAATTTCAATAAAATAAGTTCCTTGAGGACAGAAAAGGTGCCGAAAAGCATAAGATGTGAAAGCAAGTTTTAACATTTGGAGCTAAGAGTAAGCAGTTGAAAATCTTGACTGAACAGATGTTACATCTGGACATGCAGATGGAGGATTCTCTGGAATGTGCTTAGTGATAATGGTGGTCGTGGATGCAAATTCTTAGCAAGAAAGATGCACAATCAGAAGACTTCACAATTTAATAAGGTAATGTGGCTGTGAGAAGCACCTGAACAACAAGGAGTGGTAGAGCCTGTGTTACCTACAAATTGCTTGTTTTGACTAAAGACATTTCAATTACAAAAGAAAAAGAAAAAAAAATCAAACCTGATTCTTCTATTAAGCTAGTGATACTACAGGCTGTGTTCAGTTTGTGGAATGCCACACACAAATGCAAATCCTTTCTTAGAGTGATGATTCTCAGTGCGGAAGAACAGTAAGAGGCAGAGAAAGTAGACTATCTCAATAAAAGCATCAGTTTAATAAAATTGGGAAACAATACCCCCGTCTATAGTAAGGAGTCCCTAATATAGAAGCATGGCCAGGGGACTGCTATTGCTATGCATTTCACATGTTTGTGAAAAAAGAGTAAAATATGCCTGGGATTGATCCATTTTGAAAGTGCACCCAAATGGTCAAAAATTACCAACTGGGCAGAGGGGCTAATGGTAGTAACCCTGCAAAGGAAGTGCACAGAAATGGCACTGTATGCCTAAGGTCTCTGTGGCAAAGACTGGCTAATGTTGAGTATATCCTTCCCCCAAAAAAGTTTGTCATTGGCATTGCCTCTCAGCATAATATTATTCCTTGGTGGATAGACCTTATGTTCCCTTCTCAGATGTGAAACAAGGTGATGCTGGAGATCATGTCCTTCAGAAGGCAACTCTATATTTATATTTTAAAAGTAGAATCTGAGACATCTAATGACTTAGTGAAAAGAATTTTTGAAATTTCTGCCTCTATATTAAAGAAAAAAATGTTCTGCCGTTTGCAAGTTGGGTCAATTCGCAAGTAACTTAACCTCTAAGCAGAAATTTGCAGCATAGTACAGTAAAGGAAAAATAAGTGTACTTATAAGTCTAGAAATGGTTCAAATGCTCATGCAATAATTATGTCAATTTCTTTTATATAAGAACACAACTATACAATGTAGATTGAAAAGAAGAAGGGAAATCATAAGCACAAAGATCCCATACCACTAATTTAACTGCTTCTGTGTTAAACTCTGCAATAAAACTGTAACAACCCCCCCCCCCGCAATGTGTGGTTGTTAAAACAACTATTATTTTATTTAGTTTCTGTTTCTCTGCGTTAGCTGAGGGTATCTTCTATATGGAGCAGGTTGATTGATATCTGCAGTGTTCGCTCAAATGTTTGTTGTCAGCTGGAGAGTTAGCCAGGATGGGATAATCCGGGACGGCCCCACTCACAGCCATGGCAGCTGTGGGGTACCGGCAGCACCCACTGGCTGGCTGACTCACCACTGGCAGTGGCACCTCAGGGCTCTTCCACATGACACCTCATCCGCCAGCAGGCTACAGTCCTGAAGGGATTTCAGGGTCCCAAGAATAGTAAGAGACGAGTCTCAGTGTACATGCACTTACAAGACACATCACCTAGTGAATTTCTGCTGTATGCTGACCAAAGGAAGTCACATGGTCTACCTGACTCAAAGAGTAGAAAAATAAGCTCCGTCTCTTGATGAGAGGGCAAGAATTTATGGTTGTTTTTGTGGATTAAAAACATAGTTTTGGCCTCATGTCACTACAACTAAATACTAAATGCTCTCAAGTGATTTTTATTTCTCAAAATATCCATCATTATGGTCTATAAACACCAAGAACAAGCACCATAGGTATCACCTATAGTTTCTTAGAAATGCTGACTCTCAGGTCCCACTCAATGCATATGGAATCAAAATCTACATCTTTGTAGAGTCTCAGGTGATTCGTAAACCCGTTAAGATTTTAGAAGCACTGCAGCATTTTGCTATTTCTCATAATTTATTTTCCTAGCGTTGCTATGTCCTCCTGTTGAGTGATAGATCTTTGATTTTTAAAGGTGCCAAAACTGTTTCCTTCTGCACAATTGAAACAGAACAAACACAGGTTTAAACAGTAAAACAGTTTGCTTCACAGCATGAATAGCTGCAGAGAGAAGGGATAACATTTTTCTGCTCAATTGTCCTTTGCCTATAAAAATAGAAATTTAAAATTAAAATAACAGTACATAAATATTAAAGAAATATTATACTTGACTAGGAGGCAAAATTTAGATGTTAGAGCAATTTAAAGAAATAAAAGTAGAACGTACCTACTTAAACTGACCTTTTACATTTCTGAACTGCACCCAAACTGGAACTGCAGGTTTAAAGATGGACCCTCCAGTCTTTAATCCACAATTTAAACATCACTAGAATGTATGTGTGTCTTGAGCATACTTTAGGATTTTGTAGACCTAATAA
The DNA here is from genome assembly GCA_004026905.1 of Hystrix cristata. Classification (NCBI taxonomy): domain Eukaryota; kingdom Metazoa; phylum Chordata; class Mammalia; order Rodentia; family Hystricidae; genus Hystrix; species Hystrix cristata. The sequence goes on from PVJO010006732.1 coordinate 44,675, forward strand.
GACCAGCAGATTTTAGTAAGCCTCTACCAGTTGTAGGTCATAGATCTAAACTTGTCAGAAATACGAAGTTTCATGTAGCTTGCTCGATCTTCTTCATTTCCTACTCTAGAAATAAGCATGGAAAGTAGGAAGGGAAAGTTGAAATGAAAGTGGTAAAATTTCAGTGATACAAGATTATTTCACTCAGAGGAGGCTGAGCACACACACTTGGCAAGTAAAAGACAAATTGAGAGGGGAGAAAGAGCGAAAGCAAGAGCTAGAAGGGGGGAAGGGGAGAGAGAAGAGAGGGAGAGGCAGAGATAAGACGAGATCTTACATGGTCCTTCTGTGTGAAGCTTGCTTGAGATATTCTCTTTTTCAAACATAACACTTGTTTTTTGACTAATGGTATTTTAACCACATATGCTTTGGGGTCCTGGTCCTGTCAGTTAATTGGCCACCCAATCAATGTCTAATGATTAACTATGGAGCACTGAAAATATGTGGGCGTATCCTAGGTCTGGGGATACAGTAGTAAACAAGACTAAGTAGCCTTGTAAACTAACAAACTCATTTGAGGTATGATAAAGTTCAGGAGAATTAGAACCAAGTGGAAGTGAGAAATCAAGGAAAGGGCCTGTTTTATGGAAGGTTATGCGAGGCTTCCTCAAGGAGGTGTCAGTTTAATTGATGAGCTAACCTGAATGATGAGTAATAGGCAACCATTTAAAGCTCCATGAGACATGCAGTCCCAGCAGAGGGAAAAGGGTGGGCAAGGCCCTGTGGCCAAAGCAAATCTATGTTCAATACATGCCTAGAATAGTGGAGTGAATGAGATGAGAATGAAGAGATGAGAAGGCAGATATTGAATGCAAGATATGCTTTCTTAAGAATCAATACAACTTTTTATTAATCTTCATAAATACCAGAAACTTCTTCACCCTGACAGAGTATTTTTTAGAGTGATTATTTCAGGTACTAACTTAAAGCAATTTAATATATTCCATTTGTTTCTCAAAGTTCTGTGAGAGCCTACCATTTTCCCAGGATCCACAAGGAGATAGGGACACAGAAAACCTAAGCTACTTGCCTTAGCTTGCCTTAGCTGAAATGATAATATAATGCGATTTTTTTTCTACCTTTCCTTATTCTTTTTATATGGTAACTAAGAAAACTAGATACCAGCTCACCTTTTGATTCTGTAGAACCCTGACTTGACCCTCTACAGTCTTCCTTTGCGGTTCTTCCAAGGTAGACCTAGAGAGAGGAGAGGGGCCATTCATACTCTTCTGGATGCCTACTCCTCTCAGCCCTCTGCTACCCACTGTTGAATTTTGTGTAGAAAAGAAAGACCACACGCATTTAGAAATCTCACTTTGTGTGTGGAAGTCTGGATTCATTAACAAGTTCCTTAAACTCTACCTGCACTTATACCACCAATCGAAACATAACTAAAAACAAACAAACAAAACAAACAAACAAAAAACCCATAACCTAGTGAAGTCACAGGGACAGACGATGATCAGCTTCATGATGCTGTCAGCATCCAAGTGCATCATCTGCTCCTTCCTAGTGTCTTCTGCTTCAATTATGTGGTTTTTCTTAACAGCCTCTAGGTAAATAATGTTTATTTCTTTATTCTACAGACTCTATGTTGTCCTTCTGGTTGTCACCCCTATTAAATCTACCTCCTTCATAAATGTCTTCCCATTCTCACACTAGATCTTCATCATTCACTTATAGACCCATATATTTACAGATACACCTGTAAACTAAATAATCAGTTAGTAGATACTGTGTTTTATTAACTGTACTAAGTGCTAAGGGATACAAAATATATGGGGTACTATTTTCCTCTGATTCATTCACTCATCAGGAGGGTAATCACAATCTCAGAATGTATATTAACACTGTCCTTTGAACTATTCATATAAAAATAAATTATGAGGGGTTGGGGATTTAGCTCAGTGGTAGAGCATTTGCCTAGCAAGTCCAAGGCCCTGAGGTCGATCACTAGCACCCCAAAACAAAATAAAAAATAAAAATGTTATGTGATAATCTGTGCTTAGTTGCTCCCCAGCTATTTCTGTATACCACCACTGCCACCTTATTTTTTTTTCGTGTTTCCTAGATTGAAATTAATCAAGAGCCAACTCTAGTGAAGCAAACAGAATGGGAATATCTACATTTAAATTCCGATTTTACTACTCATTCATTCATTCATTCATTTGTTTTGGAGGGAGTGAACTCCTCTAAAGAAAGAGTAGAAATTACATGGAGGCTAGCTGAGATCTCTTGAGCTGTGACATTCCTGTAAATTCCTAAATACCTAATAAGAGTTAGAAAATGAAGGGGACACTCAATACAAAGACACTGATGGCTTCTGTCAGAGGTGTCTTTCTGAACTAACTCTGTGGTGGGAGGTTTTCTAACTTTGCGAGTGGCTTATGGACTTCAATAAGCACATTTTAAAATGAAAGATCGAAAATCAGATTGGACTTTCTCCTGAAGTTAGGTCTTAAACAAGGTTTTGGGATAGGCAAGTGTTCTTTTTTATCCCAGAGAGTAATGCAGACAGAAGATATAATCCCCACACTAAGCCAGTTCTCTGTCTGCCTTTTTTTGGGTGCTGCACATTCAACTGGGGAGTATCAGAATGTTCTGTAAGAGGTTATGGTGTATGTTTGATTGCATAATTTATAACTGATGACTAAAGGAAGGCACGAGGTAGGGTTTCATCTCTATGCTTTAACAACTGTTGTCAAAGTGAGAATTGTATTCTTTACCCAACCCTCTCACAGATGGGAGGCTGGCCTTGCTGAAGCCATTTCTACTCAAATGGTCATCTTGAATTCATTTTTATAGGCTAACTATGTTCAGATAGCAATAACTGGATATGGTTAAATACTCAATTAGGAATAGACAATCATCCCAAAGTATTTAAATGCATCTACTCTACTAAATTTCAATATAATTGATGTTTGAAGGATGTCTACAAATTTGAATATTGTTTAATGGGAATTAACTGCTTGCTTTCAATATAATTGCTTAACAAGTGTTGATGGATAACAACCTGTTTTTGAATTGTTGTTGTTTTTGGTTTTGTTGTAAACACCTAAATAATTGTTTGACAAAATGAGAGTGGCATATTGCCAAACTGGCCTATCTCTTTAGGCTCAAACAGGGTTTGTTTCCTTCCATACTATGGTGAATAACAAACCCCTCCTATTGTTGTGAATACGGCAGAGGCTTTGGAGCTATTTCCAAGATCCATGTACACCACTCGGCACATTATTCAGCCAATGTGTAGAGCATAGTACTGTTTGCTTTGATGATTTTGCTCTTTCCAAAATCCCAAATGGGTGAATAAGAAAAACAATATCTTGTGATGTCAGTGATATGGGTAAAATGAGATTAGCAAGACCCTGTCACAAACAAAACAAACAACAACAAAGAAAACAGAAAAAGTCTAGAAATACAGCTCAGTGGTAGAGCACTTATCTAGAATTTGTGAGTCCCTGGGTTTGATTTCCAGCACCAAAAGAGAAAGAAAGGAACAAAGGAAAGAAGGAAGGAGAGAGGGGAAGAGAGAGAGGAACTAGCTACCAACTATAAAGTAAACGAGATGGCATTTACCACCCACCTAACTGCAGTGTGCAGTGGTGTCAGGAAGGTTAAAATGACATATTCAAAAAAGTCCTCCAGAAATATTTGATGTTCTGTGTAAAGATATTAACAACTCAAGAACTGGAGCCTTCTGCAGCAGTGAGTTTCTCTTTCTCTAGCCTGCTGGTAGGAAATGAGGCAAGGGTTTCCATCTGACTATTTTGGGAGATAAGAGAGGAATGGCATGTCCTAAAGTAATAATCAGAATATCAGAGAATATTCTTGCTCTGATTTTGACATTTAGTGACTGCTTTTATCTTGGACATTATTTTTTATCCATTTAATATGTATTAGCAACTGAATGATTTGTAAACTATCAGGACAAAAGTTTCTTCACCTGTAAAGTGAGGTTAATGGTGGCCTTGTAGCACAGATTTTAAGAAGATAAACATAAGGTGATACAGAGAGATTTGGTGTCAAAGATGCATTCTTACAGTTGTGAGTTTTTAAAATTGATTTTGTCATTTTCTACTAACATAGTAGACGTATATGTTACATCCCCCCTTAGGTGAAATAACTACATTTCTCAGCAAAGTGAAGATATATATGAGAGTTTGTCCCACCTCTGATTCTTTGATTCCAGCAAGCCTGGATGGTAACTTTAGGATTGAACAATGGCTTACCTTCTCTGAAATGTGATGTAGTCAGTCCCTTGCCTCACAGAGTGGTTGAGTGAGGAACAGGCAGAACATTTAATAGCATCTACAGATGATTGTCATGTGGAGGAATATGTCTCAATTTCATTTCATTCAGTATCAAGGACAATATGAAGAGACTTGACTTTATTAATATCTTGCCACTTTTTCTTTACCATCTTTGAGTGTTTGAAAGTCAATCACATATATAATGTTTTATTACTATTTACTGTATATCTCTTAAGACTTTTTAAGAAAACCTAACTATAATACCATCATCACTCTTATAGAATCAATAATATTAATTGCTTACTGTTACCTAATGTGTTGCCCATATTCAGGTGCCTTATATTATCCTTCTTGCTTTTTTAAAAGCAAAATTTTTGTAAGTCTAGATCCAAAACATGCTTACAATTCATTTCATCAGGAGGGTGATGTTTTTTAAAGATGCAGAGGGAAAAAATAACCCAAGGAATTCCCCTAATCTACTAGTATCTGCCACCATACTATCAATATTCATTCACACACCCACTCATTCAAATACCTATTGAAGTTGTCTTTTTAATGTGCTACATGACACAGATATATCAACATAAATTTGAAATGGTAGTTTCTCTGACATGCTGCATATAAAATATAACTAAAACAATATAGGAAAAGTTTATGATAGATATAACATGGAAAAGCTTGATAACCTACCTCCCTACTTACTTGGAAGGTTGTCAAGTTTTTCTCCATATCATGTCTCTGTGTTCTAATATATCAAAAAGCTACGTATTCTAAGTCCAGCCAGTTGCGACAAGGTTCAGTTTTTGCAAATGTGCATGTGCAGGCACTCACAGGCTCTGATGGATGATAAAATGCTGTATCACAGGTGGTGGGAAATATTAATGTAAGTTTAGTCTGTACTGTAATCCCATTTAATCAATACCTTATTTCTGCTAACATGTTCTCCAAGGCTAGCTCTAGCATGGAAAGTAATCTTATGCTCTATGAAAAGCTATATATCCCTTCTAAAGGTGCTCTGAATTTTATTTTATTTTTTAAGTGTGTATGCTTCAGAGAAGAGTATCCCTCGTGTTGAGGAAGCAACGACGAAACAAAATATACTTTTAAATGTGGTTGCATTTTTTAAGACAAGATTTGAGACATTCCTAATCTATGCAAAATTTTACGGAATCACTTCATTATTTTTCTTTTTTTTTTCCTAGAGAGAGCAAATTAATTACCATCTGATAACCATGCTTAATTCTCATTTTCTAGTCTACTCTAGGATTTTATTAGTTGCACCACTAAATCAAACTCAGTATAGGTTACTATCAATAAAATGTCCAGTGATTAAAACGAAGTAATAGAGTGGCTTTTCTAAGCCCTTCACTCTATGAGGCCTGTAAATAGCCCCAGGAAGGGGTGTCTGTGTCGTCCTGGAATTGGGAGATGGCGCCTTCCGCAGCTCACACCGCACTTTCCTGGAATGAGCGAACCTGTGTACCATTGTCATAGTAACGCGCTCGCGGCCCCAGACTTCATCCCGGGAGCCGACTGTTCCCTCCCGCGGGGCCAGCGCCCGCCTCCGGCTCCAGCTGCGCGGGGACAGTGCGCCCACGCGCCAGCCCAGCCAGGCGCCAACGCTGCTGCCCCGCCCCCGCCGTGTTACCCTGACGATCGGAAACGCGCATGGGGTAGACGAGTGAGTGCCAGGGTTGCCTGGTGCCATTTTTCGTAACCGAGTCTCTTTTACTAGTTCCTGTGCATGTGAGAGATTCCCTTACTGCTGCGTACCAACCAGGGTCACCAGCCAGAGCCACCTTGCAAACCCGCGGCGCGCAGCCCCGTCAGGTATTAACTGCACAGTGTACATGGCAGAGGAGAACGCCACTTTCTCTCCTTGTAACCCACATTTGGGGACGGGAAATAGGAGCTCTATTTGGAACAGAACTCCGATTCTTGAAGATGGTCATCTTCTTGAAGAGAAGTGGGTGGCCTGCGGTGGTAGCATCCTTGTTTCTGCTCACTGGGTCACATCTTTCCTCTCCTCAGGTAGCTCAAGGCTCCCCAAATTTGGCTGCATATAGCGTTGCCTGGGGAGAGCTTCTGGTTTTGACATTTGTTAGACGCCGGGCTCACGCCTTATCACACTCAAACTTCTGACCTACTGGAGCTGCAGAAGGGCCTGGGGATCCGCGTTCCGAAGCAAAGCCTCCAGGTGACCCTAATCTGTATCCGGTTGGGGGAAGCTCTACAAGAAAGCCAGTTGTTTCTTCCCCCTCGTCTCTAGCTCTTCGTCTTAGCTCTCGTTTTTTGGTTTGCCTGCTCTCTGGCAAATTCAGCTCCTCTTTTCTCCCCCAAGGCTGCTGCCTCCTTCTCCTCCTCTTCCTCTCCCCCTGCTCTTCCTGCGCTGCTCAAACCCCTCTCGGAATCTGTGTGTATTGCTTAACACCACAAGTCTAGTAGGCTTGCCCAGGTTCTGACACCTGTCTGAGTTCTCAGGGCACAGATTGATTCCTCCTGTGGTACCTTATAGAAGGACCCCTTCTACCACTAGGGGTGGCATAGAAGGAGGAAGCAGCCCCCAAACAGTTAGCATCCCCCTAACTGTTTGTCAGTTTCATGGGATTTGTCTTTTCTAGGGCTCAGGGTGAAAAATCAAGTTACTCTAGCTAACGTTAGAGACATCCCAGTTTTCACGGTGCATAACAACCTCTTTCTCTACCATACTGCCTCCCTTCATTCTGTAATTACAGATCACCTTCCACTTGAAAGAGCATGTAAAACCAGGGCTTAGAGCAAAAGAAAAAATTACCAGCTAGCCTCTCCGAATTAAGCCCCCCTCGTTATTTAGGCTGCTGTTTTATACACAGGCCATGAAAAACACCTGTTTCCAAATTTCATTTAAAGCCATGTGAGAATTGAGTGCCAAGACCCAGAAAACCTCTCTCTAAAGTTAGCTGATTGGCTTTCCTGTGCAAGAGTGGACAGAGGTGCCCCATCTTTCCTCAGGGGTTGCTCCTCGCAGCAAGACTGTCACTCGGCTCAGCAGAAGCCACAGGCTGTGTCTGAGGGCAGGCACAGGGAGCTCATTTCCTCAGGCTTCCTGTGGATTTGAGGTCAAGGACTGCTATCAAGATCTCTGATGGGGACAGCGCGGGGATGTCTCTACTTAAAATACTAGCTAACTTAAAATTTCATATATTACCCAGATAAGCAATCAGTAACTGTTTATTTTTAAAAAGTCTTTATGTGCGTAGATTTGAGTGACCTATTAGTTGTGAGGATTTAGAAATATATATATATATATATATATATATATATATATATATATATATATATGTAAGATATTAACCCTTGGAGATGAGAGACTAATTTACATGAAAAGAGGATGAAATTCTTTGCTTAAAGTGGTTTCTTCCCACAAAGCTTGGAATTAACTACTTTCTCAGCATGATTTTGACTGTCCTCAACATCTGCATTTTGTCCACCACCCTCCCTCATCTTGCCACTACTGTCCCCTTTGTTAATCTTATTCCAGCCCCACGCCTTCCTTTCTTTAATCTCCCCTTTCAGTTCCAATCTGTTTTCTGAGCACCCTTCCCCTCACCTTTGAATAGCCATCACTTTAAAACTTCAGCTTCAATTTAGAGGTCACTTCCTCTCAATTCCAGAAGCATCAGATCATGATTGTACTACCTGTTTTAATGCTCTGCCATGACGCACAGGACATTATTTTTCAGAGTATGTATCTTTCTTCCTTTCTTTCCCCTCAGATATAGACTTCTTGAAGACGGGAGTCTTAACTCTTCTATTCCAACTAGAAGATTATAAGATATTAAAAACATACTCATGAAACATTTATCGAGTATATAATAGAAAGAAAGGCTGCCTGTGTCACTTGCCAAATGGGATTTTCCAACATTAAACACTAGGGTTTCAGAGGGAAAGATTCACTCTAGGCTGAAGGGGAGAAGAACACTTAGAGAAGAGGGGATACCTACTTAGATGCTGTTGCTATGCAGGATTTAGAACTACAGAAAGGAGGATGGGTTTGTTTCAGATAAGGAAGAACCTGCCAATTAAATGATCTCAACCATTTGGCCACACACCAATTATTCAGGTATAATGGAATCCCTATACCTCAGTTTCCGCTTGTCTCAGAGGGTATTGGTCGTAGGAACGCTGTGATTTTTAGAGCCGTTTCCTATTTTTCCTGACCAAGGAGTGTTGGTGTGTCAGCTACTGCCACAGAAACAGCATCAGAGAAATCAAGTTTAAAGAGCTGGCTCTTTCTCTACAATGTGTGAAGGGGGAAAACAGTTTTTCCCTTCCTTGGCAAAGAAGATGGTTATGGCTGATTAATCCGGCCATTAGATACAGTTGTGCTGCATTCAGTAGAAGCAATGATGAGAATTTAGCTTGAATATTCATGTTAAAAGTGCTACGTGAGTTTGGAATGCTTATAGATTCACAGGCTTCAGCTATAGAGCCGAATTCAGCTCTATAGAAGAGCTGAAAAGGACCTTAGAGATCCTGCAGCCCATCCTCCATGGCGTTTATAATTTTACAGCTTAAAATACCAACACCCAAAGCAATAAAGTGACTCTTTGTGGTTAGGTTGTTAGCCGGTGGACAAACAGATGATCTGGCTGACTCTCAGCCCCATGCTCTTCGTATTAAGCTTAAGCTAGCTTCATGCGTTTGGTCATGTTACATAAGCAGAAAGCAAATCTGGAAGCAATGACTAGGCATACTCGTAGGAGAAACCCCGTCATCATTTTCAAAGTTGTAGTGGTGAAAGTGAGAAACACATGTCGAAAGAACATGCTGGCTTTTGAAAGGGTATAAAGCAATGTTCACTATCCTTCCCAGAAGTATCTGGGATGCAGGTTAAGCAGAGAGGATGCTTTTGTTTTACGTACCCCTTATATTTTCTACATTATCTAAAAACTATCATGCTGAAATAATAACACATCTTTGCAATTTTTATTCTTTAACTGACAGTGCACAGCACATGGAGATTTATTATTTTGACTAATGAGTTTAGCTTTTCTTTTGCAAATAGTGTCAAATGTCATTCTTCCCATCCTCCAGCAGATGGCAACTCTAGTCTTCTTGTCACTTTATCTTTTTCTACACTTAGAAAGATTTTGTCCTCCACCCCCTACGCCCAGTCTAAACTTCAAAAGTTCATCTGTGTTCACCACTAAGGGTTGCATGAACCTCCAGCTCCAATCCTTTGTCTGTAGAATCAGCACCTTTAGCATCTGACGGTAAAGGCTAAGCTAAATATGCCCAGAAATAATAATAAAAATATCACAAATTAGCCAACAGTTCTAATTAAAAAATTAGGAAGGAAAAAAGAGGATAAAGTTAGAGATACTAAAATAAGATGTACTACTGAAACTTTCCATTTAAGGAAACACAAAATATCTTCTTCAAAAGAAAAAGGAACATCAATTTCTTCAGGTCTATTTTCGTAAGGAGGCTAGGTTTGATTATAGTCCCTTGAGTTATAAAAAAAAAAGTCATAAATATTTCTGAAAATAATAACCAGGAATGAAATTGTATGACTCCCCACAACGGTTTTTTTTTTTTTTTTTGTCTTCCTGCAGTCTCTCCTCTTATTCTGCCTATTTATGCACATTCTTTCTTTCAACAATCAAAGCTACTATGCCTGTCCCCTTACATCCTTGCTTTATGGAAACCAGAGCATTCTCTCTCCATTTCTCTCCTTCCAGTTTTCCTTTCCACCCACTCCCACCTTCTCCCCTACCACATGATCCTGATAATTTTTACAAGAGCATGGAAGTCAAAACGCATACTTCTGTGAAAGTGCAAATCTGACGCCAACTGTAAGAATCCAAAAGAAAGAGATAGGTATTAATGCCCCGAGGTATGAGCAAGTCGATTCCTCATCAATTCCTTCTTGCAAAGCTGTGTATAGATTTCAAAACCAGGGCTCCCGCTTAGATGTGCTTGCTTGTATCATGAATGTCTGATGAGGGGAACGAGGAGGCACAGGTTGGGAGTCATCTATGAAATGGATTTCATGGTCTAAAAATACTTGTGAAGGAAAATTCTACCTCATCTTCTTGTGAAGGAAATTCTACCTCATCTTCTTTGTGAAGGAAAATTCTAGCCATTGTGTCCTCTTCAAGACTGAAGAACTGTTAGTTTGGCATAACAAAAACTAGAGGCTAAAGTCTGAAGCAAAGAAATTGTATCAGTAACCTGCTTCTTGTTAAAAAAAATAGATAAAAGGCATTTTTAGCTTCAGTGACTGCATATTTCTTGATTATTACCATTGTCATGTGAAAATATGAGCTGATACTGCAAATACAATTCTTGGAAACAACCACAGATTCTTGTGGAAATCCAAGCATGTTATCATTCACTGACAACCACTAATGAAGATGGGAGCTCACTTCAAACCAACAAATAATTAGCACTGACAATAGAAGTATAGAGATGTGATTAATTAGTTCCCTAATTGTTCTTTCCTGCTATGTCATTTGCACCCCTGCCTCAACTTTAGCTACAACACATGTGCAAGCCTTGCTTCTTTCAACTTTGAGATCATCACTTACCCACTTGCTCAGTGTGGACAACAATCTGTGCTAGGCTAGAAGTCCCTCCTTCCCTTTTATATGTGTATAGGGCAGTGGTGGTGAACCTATGGCATGGATGCCACAGTGGGCTGTTTGTATCTTTGAAAACTGTTATTGTGTTTTTCTATCAATGTACGAGTTGTTCTTTTCTAAACTAAAACCTCAGTACTCATGTTTAATTGCAGTGTTGGTACTTTGCAATAGATAAGTCGGTTTTGGGTTGCAGTGTGGTCACTCAGTGTCTAAAAGGTTTGCCATCACTTTATCCTTTTGTTGCTCCCTGTGTTTTCCATAATTCTGATGCTTGGAAATGTTTACTTATTGGTATGGATAGCTTATCTCACATTCACAGTTGGGTGCATTTTATGGTTGATCTAAAAGGGGAAGTGATCAGCTGATAATTTTGGAGTGACGAGGAGAACTCTTTGGATTCTCCATTTTGCTCTTTGTAGCAACAGACTCTTAGCTTCTCCTGTCTCCTGGCTCACTCTCTTTCCAATCCCATCAATCAGAAAGCCGAGAATTGCTTTTTGGAGTTTTGTCATTCCTCAGAGGAAGGTGATCAGTTTCTCTTGTTAGTGTCAATGATGTTTCCTTCTTTTTTCTGTCTTGAATGAGGATGCAACATTGAAACCTTTTATGCATTGATTTCTTGTGCAAGATTGAGGGAGAAGCTTATGATAGAACAATATGGTCAATGTCTAATTTTTTAAAAAAATTAATGCAATAAAAGATATATTGTGATTAATCTCACTCAAAATACTCCTGCTTACTTTGAACACACTTATTTCATTATTCTTGCAACTTTTTTGAGCAGTTCTGGAAGTCCTCTTTCACGTCTTTAGTAGTGCAGCTGTGGCTGCCTTGATGTCATTTTGACTTTGGGAAATATCTAGAAGTCACACAGAGCCAGATCCAGTGAAGAAGGTGGATGAAAGCGCACGATAAAGTTTCTACCATCCTGCCTTTCCACTGGATGGCACTTGACAGCGGCATTCTTTGTACTTTTGATCATACTTCATGAAGACACCAAAGAGGACTTCCAGAACTGATTCAGAAAGAGGCAAGAATGATAAGTTATTGGAAGCAAGGGGAGTATTTTGAAGAGGAATAATGACCATGTGTCTTTTACTGTAATACTTTTTCTTTTTTTAAATTTAACTTCTCCACACATTTTGATCACTTTGCTCGTGTTGCAAGAACATTGTTTCAGGTGGGGCAATGACTGTGCTGCCAAGCCAGACTGAAGACCCCCCAAGCAGGAGGGACGGGCAAGAGGGGAACAGGTTGAGACCATCCACTGGAAAAGTGGGTGGCCCTGAGGCCCAGCCGCATGGTTGGGGTGGGCCAGCCCTGATCCTATACAGGCTCTAGGCTCTTTCCCAGCCTGCTTTCCAAGGTTTCATGTATGATGGCCCCTTTCTTTTCACTATTGGTGACGGAACTCAGGATATTTTAACTGAGGTACATCTCAACCCTTTATTTCTTTAGATTGAGTCAGGCCTCATTAGGTTGCAAAGTTGCCCACATTGGGATTGAACTTGTAATCTTCCTGCCTCACCTTCCCAGAGTGCTGGAATTACAAGTGTGTACCACTGTGCCTGGCATATATTGGCTCTCTTAGTCTTCATAACAGCCCTTGAAATAAGCTCCATTTTACATGTATTTACTGAGCATCTATTATCTGACAAGTCATTTGGCAATATAGTAGCAAACAATAAAGACATGGACCCCAAACACAGACAGCACATGTTTAGCCAAGAGTATATGTCTGCTGGGACTGATTGAGCCCTAAGGAGGTAATAAAAATTGTCCTAGATCTTCAATTTGAATCTAGGTCTTTCTAACCCCAAATTATCATTGTTTTAATTCTTCTATTAAATTTGCCTGTTTTTTTAAACTCAAAATTAATTTAGAACAAATTATTCCCAGCTATTGTTCACTTAAAGGCAAGCTGACAATTGGACCATTTAAGCCAGAGTATTTCCTACATGACAAATTATTGTGTAAAGTAATGAAATCCTTTTGGATGTTGTGTTCTGCTGTGGGTGGAGTATTAATTCCTTCAGAAGCTGCCTTCCTGGGTCTCCACAGGTCCAGGGGTCCATTGCCACCAAGTGGCTTGTTGCTCATTATTGCTTTTAGTACTATAGCAACGGCTCCACCAGTGTCTTTATTAAAACTTGCTCCAGGCTAGCGTTTTCCCCCAGGTCAGTAATGAGTTTAGAGGAATGGATGTGGAAATGAGATTTGTTCTCACCAGTGGAGTGAATTATGTCTTGTTGGGACCCCCAGGCTAATATTTCAAATTTGCCACAAGGTACTTCATCAAAAATTCTATTTTAGTTCCAAAAGGACCATGCATGCCTATTAGCAAATGCAGAGCATGCCTTTAAACCGTATCCTTTTCCCCTTCCCCTGGCTCCATCCACTGAAGGCTTTTAGAATTAGCAGTTTGTGAAAAGAGTCCATTTCCACGGGCCAGTGAATGGTGCACAGAAGAAGTGCAGCCTTTTTATCTAATAAGGCCGAGTCTGCGACAACTGAGGTGAATCCAATACAGAGCAGCCACGCAGGCATCAGCACATTAGGAATGCATCGTCACATCAGGCAAGTGGGAGCACGCCAGACACACTCACGTGGCGGAATTTGTGTTTGCTGTCTTTTCAATCTTCATGCCTTGGTTTTGTTGCCAGGGCTCATTTTAATGCCATTGAGGCTGATGCATTTAAATGCTCTCCCAGCAGGGTCTGAGATTTTTGACATCTACTTTACTAAACTACAACATTCTAAAGAAAGCAATCGCCGAGATGGGTCAATTGGGAAATAGGGCTTCACATCAAAGCACTACTTCTTCGATAACAGAAATACTCAGAAGTTCTGGATTGTTGGGTAAGAGACCACAGTTGCTGGTTATCTTATAGGTGCTCTGTGTGGTGGGAAAGTGGGAAGAAGCATCCCTCATAAGATAGTCATCAGGCTCCTGGTCTCTTTTCCTCTCACCTCACCACTTCTGTTGCCTCTCAGATAATGGGTTGTATTCCAGGACAATAGTAGACAACAACTTTTTGTTACTAAAAACTGAAAGCTCAGGGCATCCTCACTCTATGCAGACTGCATATGGATGAGCTTAAGAATAGAGTGAAAGTCCCCACTTTTCTTCAACAGTCCTCATTACATTCATAACATTGATAACTGCTCCCCTCCAAAGTCTTTCCCATTGTTGACGTAGTTATACCAATCTCGAGCTGGAAAAAAATACAATAGATCTTGTTCTACTGATGCTATTCCACTCTTTCTGAGTGCTGAGTCACTTCCCCCACCCCTCACCAGGTCATGCTATATATTTCAGGCTGGCCTGGAACTTATTATGTAGCCCAGATTTGCCTCAGATTTATGGTGATTATACTGCCTCAGTGTCCAGAGTGCTGGTACTGTAAGTGTACATCGCACGCCTGACTTTCTTTCATATTTTTAAGGTATGCATTTGGGCAGATGCTTTTCTTTTTTCAAAAAATCTTTATTGCAGTATAATGATGTATAATATTTATTATATACATTTTTACACACACTTAAAGTATAAAATGTGACATTTTGACACGTATGTATATGCTTGTGAAATGATTGTCAAAAATTAAGACAGTATACATCCATCAGCTTCACAATTTTCCTCATGTCATATGCAATCAATCCCTCTGTTCAGTCTCTCCTTGTCTCTAAAGCCCAGATGTCCACGGATCATACAGATGCTTTTTTTTGTTTTTGTTTTTGTTTTTGTTTTTTGAGGCTGGGTCTCGCTTTGTAGTTCAGGCTGGCCTTGAACTCACTGTGTAGCCCCGGCTGCCTCGAACTCTCAGCAATCCTCCTGCCTCAGTCCCCCAGTGCTGGAATGACAGGCGTGCACCACCACACTTGGCAACAAATGCTATTTTTGATTTGAGATTCTATTTCCACATGGGAGAAGGTCTCTGTTGGATACAAGTCTTTTTGGCAAGAACACATTTAGTGAGGGCCTCCAGCCTTTCCTGATTTTTTCTGTAAGGAAGCAATCAGTAATGGCAGTCACTTTCCTCAATTGCATATTTTAGTTTAGTTTTGCAAATTTTTGTCCACATAGAAGAGTGTTTATCTTTAAACAGACAAACACTGTTTATGGCCAGAGTGGAGTTTCAGATGCCCCTGGACAGGAATCAATATCCTAAGTTCCGTGCACATCATTAGCACTGTGAGTTGGCCCTACCTCCCATGAAGCTGGCAGCCTCAGGAGCTTTGGGTTGTCAGTTTTTACTGGCTGTTAATTGTTAATAGATTTCCAGGTGTGGGTCATGCTGTGTAAGCATCAATCCTTCATTTAGGAAGGTCTGAGGCTCTCCATGATTGTGAAAAGGCAAGCAATAAACAAAAACTGGAGAAATCTCAGCATCCTCACTAAAAATGTCAAACCCGGTAATGCTTCTGGTAGTAAAAGCAAAATTTATTAGTGAGAGAACAAACTTGCACAGTAAAAAAGGAAAGTTAAGTGAGAAAGGTGGAGAAAGAAGCCCCAAAAGGAGGTTGAAAAAAGAGAAAACACTGAAAAAATCAAAGCCGCTATAAAAAGATGACTTAAGGGGGGTTAGGGATTTAGCTCAAGTGGTAGAGCACTTGTCTAGCCAGTGCAAGGTCTTGAGTTCAATCCCCAGCACTACCCCACAAAATAAATAAAAAGATGACTTAGAAATTATGCATGGTAGAATTTTACATGTTCTTGTTCTAAAACAAGAAGAAAGGGAAGGCATTTAGGGTGAGCTTTTTAATAATTCTACTTGACAATATGTACAATAAGAAGCTTTGCCATCCTCCATGTCAGGGGAGTGGATATATTAGTCTAGAGTGTGGCAAACTATAGCCTTAAAGCCAAATTCAACCACTACCTGTTTTCATAGGAACTACAAGTTAAGAATGATTTTATATTTTAAGTGGCTGGAAAAAAAATCAAAAGAAGATTTTTTATGACATGTGAAAACTGAGTGGAATTCAAATTTCAGTATGCATAAATATAGTTTCATTGGAACACAGCCAGATTCATTTGTTTATGTATTATCTATGGCTACTTATTCATTAAAACAGCAGAGCAAATTAATTGCAACAAGAGCTTTATGCTCCAGAGCTAAAATATTTACCATTGGCCCTTTACAGTATGTGACTGTGAACCTCTATGTTCGTCTATTGAATTAATTAGCCATCAGTTAATAAAGGCCTTCTACTGGTATAGCTCTTCAATATTTAGTCTTCTCTCTGCGGAAGCGAATTTTCCTACCAATCTGCTCACTTATTCACCCATTTCCAAGATTCTAAGGGTTTACCTCATAACAAATCCATGGAGAAATGACTCCATCTTGGTCTGTGTTCTAGGGAATTTATAGTTTGGTTAGAGTACCTGGGAAAAGCCAGAAAAAATATGCACATAAATAAGAAATATGCACGAACAAATAAAGGGCAGAGTGATGTACATACAAGAGAGTTTCTAGAATGACATGAAATGCTCTCTCCCTTTTCTCTGGATGAAAACATAACCCAGCAGTTGCTCATATCAGAAAGTTGGCCGCTGTCTGTGACTCTCCCTCTCCTCTTGCCTTGGCTTGCTTTGCTATCCCGTCTGCTTGGTGTTCCGTGTAAAAGGCATAGAATTGAGCTCAGTCCATGTGGCCAAGTGTGGACACTTTGCCTTTCTAACTCCTCTGACCTTTTAGCCATCACTGTCATTTCCTCCCTGTGAATATCTTTGAATTGTCAACTTAGCCCCATTTCAGATCTTCCACTCCAATCTAGGTGCTTTCGGCTCTGGCTTGGGTCATGGCAAAAGGTCTGCTAAATGGGTCTGTCATACGCACTTTTGCATCTGATGTGTTTAAAATTTGTGTATGATCACGCTACTTTTCTCTGTATGACTCTTCCTAGTGTTGTTATATTTCTTCTGAAAATATTCCAAACCTTTTCTATGCCCCAAGATCCTCAACAATCAGTTTTCTGTCATCTGAGCAGCCGCATTTGCATGAATCTCATCTTCAGTCCCTTTATTATAGCTACATGGACACCTTACAGTTTCTCCAGGGAGAATATATAATTCATTTTCCTAAGCAAGACATGTCTGAGAGTAGAAGAGGACTCTATTAATAATTATGTCAGGACAATGGACTACAGCCAGGATGGTGTCAAGCAAACCAAGACTTAAGGTCACCCTAAACTTCTCAGACGTACCGCACTCTTTCCTACCTCATGTGGTTTGAATGCGAATTTTCTAGAATCTGTACTTATTCTCTTTTATAAATTTCAGCTCTTCTGTGACTTTGCAGATTAAACTGAGTCTTCTGGTTACATGCAATCAGAGTATCTTTGCAATCTGTCAGACAATTCTAATTCCATTACAGCTCATCAGACTAGTATGACTAAATGCTCTCAGTCTGCCCGGGACTGCATCTTTGAAACCTAGAGTACTTCTGAATAAGTTACAGTTGCCAAAACCAAACCAAACAAAACTTTCCTCAGTTGAATGAATTAAGGAGGAAAGGAAATGAAAATGAAAGCAAGACAACTTTCCTTTGGGTTAAGCAAGCTTCTGTAGATGAGGTTTCCTTTCAACCCAAAGGATGAGTTATGGTTGTGGTATGAGAATAAGAGGAGAGTACAGCAGGTGGGGAGGGAACACTCGTAATGGCCCTTCCTTGGTCTTTTCATTATCAAGTGCTATGTGCAAGGAATGTGACATTCCTTGATAAAGTGTTTGGTATAAGTAGCTGTATAGCTGAATGCATTACCCACTCCAGGAGTAACTGCATTTTAGTACGAAAATAAATCTTCATCCGAATGGTTAACACGCAATGGAGATATTTTGACTTGAGAATGGAAGATATGGTTTGGGAGTGAGAAAGGAGAATGAGGAGGAAGATCTACCTTCAGACTGTCCTCAAATCCCCACCCCTTAAGTGGCTGCCCACTTTACTGTGTGTCAGATGACAAGGGCTGGGGTCTGAAGGGGCAGTGAGTCACATCCAACGAGTTTGGGGAGAGTACCATGGGACAACAATCTAAATACTTTCTCTCAAATTATCCAGACCAATCTTTACCAGTCCTGGACTTGGCGAGGTCATTCCCTCCCATTGTGTTGCTGGCATCAGTGCTTGGCACCAGATGACAGGTTTGCACTGGGAGAGACCAGACCATCAGAAAGGCACATCAGAGCTTTCCAATTAGTAAAATGTTGGATAACAGGATTTTCAATGTTTCCTTTGGACTAAAGAACCCCAAATTCCTATGAAATAGTTTCTGACCATTTGATCCATGCTTGTTATAGAAAATAATAGATTACCAGATAAACACACACACACACACACACACACACACACACACACACACATACACGATGCTTATTTTGTAATGGGGAAAACCTCATCAAGTTAAGGCCTAGATTAGGGTTTATAGCTTAATAATGCCACTCTTGTGACCAGACTCAAACTTCCAAATTTCAAATTCCATGTCTCCCCTTTTTCATGTGACCAGAAAGAAATTCATAGATTGAAAGTCAAAGGATGGAAAACAATAGTTCATGTGACAGGAACCTGGAAAAAAGCAGGGCTAACAATGCTATTTTCAAACCAAGTGGATTTCAAGCCAAGACTGATTAAGAGAGACAAAGAAGATCACTACATCTTTCATGTGATAATAAAAAGCTTTTAAACATACAGGAAAAGGGAAATAGATTGTATAGTGAAGATTTATTTACTCATGTTTTCATTCATTTGAGCCTTTCCACCGAGCTACATTCTCAGACTTTTATTTTATCTTTTATATTATTATTATTACTATTCTTTATTTTGAGACTAGGTCATACTAAGTCACTAAGTTGTTCAGGCTTGGCTTGAATTTGTGCTCCTCCTGCCCCAGGCTCTCAGTGCTAGGATTACAGGAGTGCTCTACCATGTCCAGCTTCAGCATGTACATTTAAGGGGACATAAATACGTAGACTGTAGAAACCCAGCACCTCAATTTTGTCATATTATGGTTATTCATTTCTCATATTTGCTTAATCAGATGTCTATCCTATTTTTGAACACTTGCAAAAGAAATTGTAGATCTCAGTATGCTCCTCCCCATGAATACTTCAATGTGCACATTATTAGTGCAGATTATTTTTCAGAGTCTGACACTTGTTTCCCTTTTTGAGGTAAAATATATACACAAAAAATGAACACGAGTTTTGACACATACATGCCTCCATGCATCTCAAATCTGTATAGTACTTTGCTTTTTTCCATTTCAAAGATTTCAAAACATGCTACATTCCACTTAAATAATCATCTTCAAATCATTTGCTATAGAAAACGTATTTGTTCCTTTAGTAAACATTTTCGCAGGAAACAGATGTGTGTAACATTAAGCCATACTTTTAAAAGCAGGTTTTATAAAGTGCTGTGCTCAGGCAGTTACGAAGAAGTCACTCTGTGCAGATTTCAATTCCTGATAGAAGAAAACTCAGAGTCGGGGGAACACATTTCTGTGGGACAGGAATGGAGACACTGAAAATAAATATGTAAGGGCCACAGAACCTTGTAGAAAATTTAGCATTGGTTCCAGCTCAGTACATGTCTGTGCTTCCCCCAAAGTCCCAATTCTACACTTTGCATCTCAGGAAGGCAGATTACCTGGAAATTTCCTCCCAGGTAGGGTGTGGAGATAGAAAATAGGATAATGAAAGTCACATGTTCTTTTACCTGTACTGTAGAAATGTTCTATCTGACCACCTCCCCCCTTTGCGCCTAGAGCAGTTTTGAGAGATAGATGCTGAAGAATGATTCTCTATACTGTCTTCTGGCTCCCTTCCCACGTATCCTGCAGGTTGCATGAGCTCATATGCACACACACACACACACACACACAAACATCCCCCTTGGTTCACCAAAGAGGTATGAACAAATGACTGGGAAACTTCTAGCTCCTGAAACTGTGGGAAGCTAAGTGTGCAGCGTAGGCTCTAGGCACGATGGATTCTCAATGGGAAATTTCACACCAACAACTGGGAAAAACTTGAAGCAAATGAAGTTTGATGACTCATGTCAAAAGGTAGAAGTAAATCGTAGGACAACCAGTGCATCCCCTTCCATTAACTAAACAGACCTGACCACAGGAAATAGCCCAAGGTATCCATCAGCCTGCTCCTTTCCTGGTGTCCTAGAGCACAATATATTTGCGACTGTAAAACTAAAAAGGCAATGCCTTGCTTTTAAAGCAGAGAGATGGAAGAGAGAAAGAATAGAAAGAGGGACTATTCTGGAAATATTTCAATGGGAGCTCTAGAAAACCATTTTAGATAAAACAGAATGTTTTAGAAACAGCTAGGCCTTCAGCCAAAGCAGATGGTTGAAAATGAGGAATGGGCGAGCAATGCAAATTAAGATTGAGTTGCTGGCTGTGGAAATGCCATGGGAATGAAGTAGAGGCTGGGGTAGGTGCGAGTCCTTCATTGCTGACCCCGCATTTAAAAAGCACACATTTAGGCCTTTTCTCTTGGCATCTGTGTCTCGCCAGTTCTGGAGTGCTCCATCCACCACTGACTGGTGTAGAATCTGGCCTCTGTTTTTTGGCCAAAGCCTGTCCACAAGTCCTAATAAAAACTTCCAAGTGATTAACACACAAAATAAAGTGAGTAGTGCCAACTTACTGCGGTCCTGACAGTTTGCCTAATGATTTCAGAGAGCTAAACTTGTGGTTAGAATTCAAACCACCAGGCAGGATAGTTTGTGGATACGCCAGAATCAAAAGGCATAAGAATAACAAAGAAAAAAAATTAAAGTGAAACAGAACATTAAGATGAACAGAAGTGCACATTCTCTGTCCTTGATTACAATCAGAGCTGGCTATTTTTAGTGTATTTCTGATGAGTAGTCTACTTCATTGTATTTCATACCAGAATGGTACACTGAGTGGTATCTTCTCCCTACTGGCCAGTAGCTGAAGAAATAAACCTCTGTACAAGTGTGTTTACAGGGAATGCTGAGGGTGACATACAGTAATTTTTTTTTCCGCATTTGCAAGCAAGAAACAAACCCTTTTCACTAATAATATGTGTGTGGCATACCTATCAACGCAGGTTGAATAATCAACTCTATTTTCCAAGGACTAAAATATTTTATGGCCTCAAACTATAATTTAGGAACACCACAGTACAAGTAGGTAGGTACTGACCTAGAATGAATATTTTGAGATGTATGCCAAAGAAAGTGTAAAATACTTCATTTTTGTTGGAGATGGGTTTGGATGAGACTGGCAAATACAAGTTTTACTACCCTGTGAGGAAAAGAATATCATAACTGAACTCTGGAAATGTATTCTGCATAAGGTGATATGACTATCTTGGCTAAACTATCCCCACTCTTTAGAAATAACTAGAAATACTTCTTCCAATATGGATTTAGCTTGAAATTTCTCTGAAAAATAATTTGCATATTCTCGTTAATCCTGATGTCATGATTCTTGAGTTAGGTTTTCATCTTTTTCTTTCTTTCTTTTTTTTTTTTTTTTTTGGTAGTAGTGGGATTGAACTCAGGCATTTTGTACTGAGCTGTATTTCCTGCCCCCACACCTCCCCCCACTTTTTTTTGTTAATTTCCTAAATTGCCCAAACTGGTCTTGAACTTGGAATCCTTCTAGTTAGCCTCCCAGACTTCTGGGATTACAGCATGTACCGCTATACCTAGCTTTACGTGATTCTTGAACTAATCCTCTTCTACTGATTGTGTCTCCCATTGACTGGGTGCCTTAAAGATGTAAAAGAAGAGTGAGGCAGGAGGCTTTAAGGAGGTTGTCATCTTATTAGAGACATGAGAGGAAAGTGTAAGAGGCAAACCATTCATTAACAACCAGGACTGTATATAACCAAGGAATAAAATGAGGCATTGAGTTTGAGCTAGGGGAAATTGAGTGGGAACAGCCTAAAGATGTTTGATCTTAATCTTTTCTATAGCCATAATCTTTGGTAGCTTCTTTATTTCCTTGGAGAAATGATTTCCAAGCCATTGTTAATTAAGAATAATAGGTTTACATTGGGACTTTGCCATGTTATTAATATAGCTTCTTGAAAATGTTGACTATTGTGCTTATAAAGTGTGTGATTGTTTTATCATCAAACATAGAAATAATTGAAGGAAGAACAAGTAATAAGTTTTCTTCTTCTTTTGACTGACTAGGGAATCTCTCCACACAGTTTTTATAAAGTCAGGCTACCCTCACTGTCAGTACTTGCTAGATTCTTTAAGACTGTGGATAATAACTGTAATCCACAGAGTAGCCTGTGGCCAGGTCTGTACAACCTTTGATTGCCAACCCCCTTTCTGCATCAGCGTCTCCTACAGAAAGAGCCTTAGACTTGCCTTCCATCTGGGCCCTGTTGAGAAGGACCGGCCAAGTGGTAGCTGTCAGTGAGTTTTTCTGTCTTCTGTAGTCTCAAGGTTTTAAGAGAGGTCTTTGACAAAATTTGATTATAATAAATTTCCTCTGGTAACAGTTCGCTTTTCAAAAGGTTTTCATAGTCAAAATTTTCTTTAATCTTCACAGTTCTCTACTAGGATGGAGCTGGACTGAACATCTTCCAAATTTACCTCTGCTGAAAGGGAACCAACAATGCTAGTTGAATGTACCCTGGTGACACAGAACCTTGTAGCATCAAAGAAAAATCACATCCCAGGCTCCTGAGCTCAGCTTAGAATTTCATTTTCTGGGTCTTCTGCAGGATGTAGAACCAGCTTATTTGATTGATTTTATTGAAAAGTAGTTAAAGGATTTAGGAACCAATTTACTAGTATTTGATATTTTTGTTTAGCAATGATTTAGAAGTGCAATGGAATATTTAAAAATAATTGCTAGACCCTTTTCTCAAAATTTAACTCAAAATAGATTGTAGATCTAAGAGTAGAGTTGAAAGTATAAAAATCATATGCAAACATGTGTAATAACCCTGGTAACTTTTGAGTTAGTAGTTTCTTCTAAAAACACATGAGACAAAAGAAAAAAATAGACAAATTGAACTTTATCAATATTAAAATCTTCTAAACTGAAATACCAGCAAGACAACTCACACCATGTGAGAAAATATTTGCATATAATAAAATACTTGTATCTCAAACATAAAAAGAACTCTTACAAACTCAATTAGTAAAAGACAAAAACCCAAATTATAAAATGAGTAAAGATTTTGTGGAGTATTTTTCAACATCAACAATTCATTCTCCAGCTCTCTGACACCAA